>JASAND010030562.1:0-21762 GCA_030248195.1 Trissonchulus latispiculum | reverse complement strand
TATTGTAAATTCAGTATCTTTCCCACTATTTCGTTTTTTCAAAAACAAAGAGAACGGCCTGAGCGTATGCAGATATAAAACATATATGGAAAATTTGGTCAAGTTTGGTTGAAGCAGTTACGAGAAAATCAAAAACAAAGAATTCACAACTTTTCATTGTTTGCTTTGGTTTTAGGAATTCGCTATGCTTTCAATCAGCTGCATAGCGTTTTTTGTTAAATAATACACATAAGTAACACATTGCCAATCACTAAACCCAATAGATTTAATTTTTGTATAAAACGATCTTACATTACATTGCTTGTGCAAACGGTCAACGTAAATCAGCAATATGTGAAATCTACTGTAACGTTTGATAAAACCACGTACAGAAGAAATATGCGCATCATTTTAAAGCGCTTTTTGTGCTCTTTGGTATGCGATATGTGGTATACTGACATTTGGTATACTAGTTTTAATTTTAACTGGTTGATCAGATGTGCAATTAGAACGAAGATATGTGATCATTGTTTTCCCTGTATCTTTGCAACTGTAGCTGTATGGCTGCAACAAACTTCCAAATATTTGGATGAACCTTTCCTCGCTGAGATCCATCACGGCTTTCAGTTGCTTGTCATTTCAGTTTAAGTCGTACTTGCACAGCTTCCCACTCCCCTTCAATGGGAGCATGGGAGTGGTCACGACCGGCTTCGAAAACTGTTAACGTTAACGAAAACGTTATATACCGTATTATGCCAAATAGTGGCCCATGGGCGTTTTTTCGGAATCCGCAATTTCGGATTTTTCGGATTTTCGAGTTTTCTAATCTAAAAAAGCGCGTCAGAGTTGATGAGTAGAAAAATTACAACTGTATAATATATAATTAGTTCGTCCCATCAACAATCGTACACACGTAGAGGTATATACGTAGATTAAGTTTAAATAATTTTTCAATTTTTATTGTGTGTATACGAAATGTAAGTATTCGAAAAAATATATGAAATGTCAGTATACGAAGCGTCATTATCCGAAATGTAGGGGAACCGTGAAATCTACTGTAACGTTTGATAAAAACCACGTACAGAAGAATATGCACCTCATTTTAAAGTGCTTTTTGTGCTCTTTCACATGGTAGAGTAAAATTTAATATTTAAAGCTTAAATAAAATTTTCATTATTTGCGCATGCATAAAGCCACGATGGTAGGTAGCCAATTATGCACTCTCCGAAACCAAGACTTTGCGCACAGAGAGTTTGCCAGCCAGTCTTGCGCTACCTAATGTTTTATCAAGACTGCTTCATCAATGGAAAAATTACGTAGGAAATCCCGGTAGTGTTACTAAAACCTTAAAGTGGGACCAGTTCGCGACGTATCGCCAATTATTCGTTTGGCGACAATCGAGATTTTGCAAACTTTTTCAAAAATGTCCAAATTATTAGCTTAAAGAGTTCATTATTACGAGAAATACACGTGTTTAACGGTTTTATGGACTTTCCACCTCAATATTGGCCTTATTTTGGAGTTAGAAACAAGTTGGCAATCACGTTTTCTAGTTTAAAACCCCTAAAATAAAGTTACTTCATAGTTGAATGATTTTTGGCTTAGCAATGGATAAAAATGCTATTTTTGGCATAAAATTAGGGAAAATTTGGGTGCGGTTTGTTGGGGG
Source organism: Trissonchulus latispiculum (assembly GCA_030248195.1). Classification (NCBI taxonomy): domain Eukaryota; kingdom Metazoa; phylum Nematoda; class Enoplea; order Enoplida; family Ironidae; genus Trissonchulus; species Trissonchulus latispiculum. The sequence goes on along the minus strand of JASAND010030562.1, from coordinate 20,114 downwards.
GTCGTGGGCCTAACTTTAGCAAGCGAAACAATTAATTATCAGCGGGAAGGTCGAGACGTGATTAGGAATTTAGCAAGAATTATGCAGAATTTTGTAGGCTAATTTTTAAATTCTGCAGGCCAGTCTAGAATTTTGCATTCACAGCAAAACATTTCTTTCGCCAGCTAAATTTTGCCCGAGAAATTATTGTTTAAAAACGTTAACAGACTATTTGCACGTTATGCTGTTTTCGGACTTTAAAGAAATTCCATTTTAACCAGTTTTGGGAATGACTAGGTTAGCTAGTAAGTAGCTTAGACTGGACAGTTTTGGAATGGTCTGATGAGGAGGGTACAAATCCCACCGTTGTGTTTTACTTTTACCTTCTCTTTGCGCCCCCTCTAAGTTACGGGAAGGTCACTCTTAGTTAATACTGGCATTTATTTTCGTTGCTCACTTTGTTTTTTAGCTGCTCATTTTATAGATGGTTGCTCCACACTATACTTAGCATGCCCCCTTTTTTGGCGGCCCTTACAGTTTCACCCAGGGGGAGTTGGGGTGGAGATGGTATTCGACAAATTCGACCTTTACCTTTACCCCTTTACCCCCCAGAGAATTAATTAATCAATTAATTCATTAATAATTAATTAATTCAATAGACCCCAACCCCCTCCTCCTCCACTCCTCCCCCAAAAATTTTTTCTCTTTTTATGCAAAAACATTTCAGCCGTTCCTAATACCAAAAACAATGCAACCATGAAGTTATTTTAGCATTAGACAATGGTGTGAAAAGGAACCAGAAAAGAGCACTCAACCTGTTTGCTGTCAGAGTTCCAGCACTAGCATATGCGGATGATTTGGTCATCACTGCTCCATATGAAGAATGCTTACAAGCGCAACTGCAAGAGGTTGTAGCAGTGGCAGAGTGGGCTGGCCTCTCGTTCAACCATGCAAAGTGTGCAACCTTCGCGGCAGTGCGGAGCACAACCGAGGCTATAACCTTTGCAATGAATGGTATGAGCTACGTTCGTTAGATTAAGGAGAAACATATAAGTACCTCGGCATTTTGGAAGGCCTTGATGTTGACCAAAGAATCTCCAAAGACTTTGCTGACAGACTGCTTGAAACAATTTGACAAATTGCTTCAAAGCGACCTATATCCCTGGCAGAAGCACACCGACACCATGTACAAGACGCAAATACAACCAAGATTGTCACATGCTCTTAGGTTTGCCGCCTTCAAAGCCACGAAGGTTCTGAATAATTTCGACGAAACGGTCAAGGCAATGGTGAAAGCCAAAATTTTGGATGCACCGGACCAGATGTGCACGTGCTACCTACACAGGCCCCAAAACATAGGTGGTCTAGGGCTCACGGAAACTAGACTGGAACATAGCATCTACAGAATTGCTAGGTGCAAGAGTTTACTTTTGTCTACTTGCCCAGTAGTTAAGGTGGTAGTACCACTATCGGGATTTCCTACGTAGTTTTTCTATGGATGAAGCAATCTTGACAAAACCTTGGGTAAAGTAAGACTGGCTGGCAAGCTATCTTTGCACACAATCTTGGTGTGAGAGAGTGCATAATTGGCTAGCTACCAATGTGGCTTTGCGCACGCTCAAATAATCAAAATTTTATGTAAGCTTTATATACTAAATTTTACTCTACCATGTGAAAGAGCACAAAAAGCGCTTTAAAATGATGCGCATACTTCTTCTGTAGGTGGTTTTATCAAACGTTACAGTAGATTTCACATATTGCTGATTTACGTTGACCATTTGCACAAGCAATGTAATGTAAGATCGTCTTATACAAAAATTAAATCTATTGGGCTTAGTTTTTGTCAATGTGTTACTTATGTGCATTATTTAACAAAAAACACTATGCAGCTGATTGAAAGCATAGCGAATTCCTAAAACCAAGGCAAACTATGGAAAGTTGTGAATTCTTTGTTTTTGATTTTCTCATAACTGCTTCAACCAAACTTGTCAAAAATTTTCCAGATATGTTTTCTATTTCTATGCTCAGGCCGTTTTCTTTGTTTTTTTCGAATAAACACAATAGTGGGCAAGATATCGAATTTACAAAATTTCAAAATAAGTTAAAGAATCGATAATTAATTAATCGATCGAAAAACTATTAACGGACTGAGCGTAAAAAGTAATAAAGCTTGCATGGAAAATTTCAAACAAACTCATAAAGGATAAAGATGATAAAACATGATAAAGAACAAATCTGCCAACTTTTAAGCCGATTAAGGGGGGGGTCCATTTTTGGCCGATTTTTCGACCATCTCCGATTTTGCTCATTTTCACATATTTTGTTGTCCAAGTGGTATATTTTAACGAGTTTTTGAAATGAAGGTCGGATCTCTTAATACGGTTAGCGAGTAATTTCACCTCAAAGTCGATGTCAGTATGTGTTAAACATAGGAAACTGAAAAAGTGGTGATTTTTTCCGTGCGCCAGAGAAATCTCGCCAACGACAAAACGGAGCACTTCAACGTCCATCTTATATCATAAATACGATCTCGAAGGGTGATTTGTAGGAAGCAGAATTTTAATTTAGGCCTTCCAAAATTTTTAATTAATTTTCTAAGTGTGCGAACAGCCAAATTTGACTGTTTTGCAATGTTAAAATTGGGGGTCAGCAAGTTTGATGAAATATTCTGAAAGCTGTAAGGCCTAATTAAAAATTCTACTTCCTACAAATCACAGCTTATGACAAGACCATTCGAACGATACCAATTGATCCTGGTTAGCTCTGTCCGATTTCCAGATTTTTCTGGCGCAGAAATATCAATTTTTAGCAAAATTTCGGAAATTCACGTTTTTTGGCAAATAACATAGAGCTATGGCATTACAGACCCACAAAATGGCTGACTATCTATTTGCGCATCATTATTGATGACTTTAGGTCAAGTTTGGGTACAAATCGTGCCGGTTAGTGCACCCTGTTGGTCGCTGGGGTCAAATATGAGGGTCTAACAACCATAATATCAAAAATAGTGAATTTTCAAATTTTTCGAAATATGTTAAATTTTATATCAATCGAAAGCTCTCATTGTCGGGAACATTTTGTCTTCTTGGACCATTGCCCGCAAATGCACCAAATTCAAGTTATCGGCCGTTGAATAATTTTCGTGGTCAAGGCTTTCCAGCACCGGTGCTACTCCCTAAAATCACTAAATAAAGTCATAAAGAAAAGTTTTCCCATTAAAAGCTACCCTAACTTCTTTGTTTGCATCAGATAACAAACATACAACCGAATAAAGCTCCATTCCCTAGGAGGTTCAAGTGTAAAGTGCCTTTATTTGCTGCGCCACCGTCGTATTCACCCGTTTTCAAATTGCATGTAATTAATAGCCGGTTACTCGTTAAGTACTGAACGAAACTACTCGAAATTGAAACTCGATATGCAGGACCTATGTGACAAAATTTTGGGTGGAAATCAGCAAAATCCGTGACCATAAAATTTTTCATGGTGGACCCCCCCCCCCCTAAATAAAGCTTTTAGTCCACGGTATCTGCTCAAAGTCCACCCCGGTAGTGGTATCTTAAATGAATGTACTGTAAAGGCAGACCAAGGCAAAATTTTTGTTTCTCCATCTTTATAAGTGCCGCCGATTTTAGGTGGGGTGGGGTCCGGAAAATCTAATTTGGAAGGGAGTAAACAATTTGGCGACACCAAATTAAGAAAAAAACCGTGGTTTTGCTGAAAAACGCTGTTTACAACAAGCATCGCTTGATGTAGCAGCAGCAATCTCTTCGAATGACAAAGCTGTTGTTTCTATATGGCAGATCTGATGAATGAAAAAGTTTTCAAGGTTAACTCCCAGTATGGGCAACCTGGATAAGTCATCTGCTGTCTTGTTCAAATGACCAGGTTTGTATTCAATTTTATAGTTGTACCCCAACAATCGCGCGTACCATCTGCTTATACGCTGTGAACGCCTATTTTCAACTGTTGAACTTAGGAAAACACTAAGGCATTGATGATCAGTTCGTAAGATAAAAGAGCGACCCCATAGAACGTATGCCAACGTTCAATGAAGTATACAGTACACATGCCAAGGCTTCTTTCTCTGGCACTGCAAACGTCCGTTCTCTTTCTGATAAGATCTTTGAACCAAATGCTATCACTCTTTCTTGCCCATTCTGAATTTGAGAAAGAACAGCACCTATCCCAGAATTGGAAGCATCAGTAGTTACTATGGCTTTAGCTGATGGATCAAAAGTGGCTAATGTCGGCGCAGCAACGACATCTTCTTTAATCTGTCAAAGGTAGCTTAGACTTCAGATAGTAGAGATAAAACCTAGTCCAGACTAATGCAATAGTATATATACACATCTACAAACTACGTGAAAATTGTATAAACATGTGCAGTAAAATAGCCATTAAAACAGCTTTGTATAAATCGACAAATCTATATCCAGCAGTTTTAGATTTAAAAGCATCTAGTGAATCAACATTGACAATTTCAAAGGGGAGGTTTAATCCATAATTTAACTACTCTATTACTGAAAAAAATTTAATTTCTCATTTCTTCGGCAATGTAGAGAATCTAACATTATGACCCCTTAATCCCACATCCTGACCATAGGCAAAATAGTAGGAAAAACCAATGTTGTCGATATTCTTTACTATGCGAAATCACTGATTGAGATCTGCTTTGATTCTGCGCAATACCAAACTTTCTAATCCCAGAATTGCCAAACGCTCAGAACACGTTTTGTTGCGCAAACCCGGAATCCGCTTTGAAAATAGTTTTCTACTTTCTCAATCTTTTTTTAAATACGCAGACCACACCGGCGAGTCGTGCTCCAAAATAGGTCGTATAGTAGTGTACATCGCACACAAAAAATCCCTGTCTCGTGATCGAAATGACTAAAAATAATGTTCATACGAGTCAAAGCTTTAACACTTTTGATTAACAGTGTTGAGAAAACTTTAATTTATCATCTACAATTACTCCTAGATCTTTCATAGAGTTTACAGCTGGTATCTGAATATTGTTCACCGTATAATCAAATTTATTGTTGTTTACACCGAAATGCAGTAAACACACTTTTCCAAAGCAATTTTCAATTGGTTCTCTTTCGCCACCCAAAAACGATGTCGATATCATTCAAGAGTACACTACGATCAACATTACTACCACATGTATAATATATTTTGTGTCATCCGCCTATATTTTTACATAGCTTTGTTCAACTCTACTAATTGCATCATTAATATACACCAAGAACAAAAGTGACCTAACACACTTCCTTGAGGCACCCAACTCAGAACCTGACACCGAAACGAATACACCCCGTTCACCCTTACCTCCTGATAGCGGTCGTTTAAAAAATTTTCAATCCATTTACAAAATATATCAGGAATTTTATAGCGTTTCAACTTGTAAAGCAACTTCAAATGACTGATCGTGTCCAAGGCTTCACTAATATCGATATAAACTACATCTGCCGGAGTGTTTTTGTCCATAAATGTGATCCAATCTTTTACACAGTTCAAAAGTTCTGATTGACCTTCCAGAGATAAAACTGTGCTGTTGACAAGATATTAAACCATTAAACCGGATTTAGTAAAGTAATCAAAAAGTTCATTCTTCAGTATTCGTTTCATCAGTTTACAGTAAATACATGTCAAACTAACCAGCCTATAGTTAACCGCCCTCGACGTACAACTCTTGCCTTTATATATGGGATCAACTATAGCCAGGGTTCTTGCGGCTTTTTTAAACTGAATTTCCCGGTTTCCCCCGGTTTTTTGACCAATTTTCCTGGTTTTCCTAACGCAGGCTTCTACACTAACTAATAAAATGCTAATCTATGAAAAACTGCGCTCGCTCCCTTTAAGGACAATGCGTCCTAACTACGTATGGCCCTTAGCCTTTGCTAGTGCATGATTAATCGACTTAAGTCAAATAATCTAAATTAATCCAAGATGACGGAACAGTTATACCATACATTAACATAGGGTCGGGTCCTGGGGGGCTTCTCTCCAAAAAATTTTGAGGGGGCTTGTACCTTGAACAAAAAAGTTTTTGAAAAATTAACGCTAGTTGAATTAAAATTTGCAATTTTTTATTAAAATTTGCAAAAAATCATCAATTTTTGGAAAAAGTTTCAAAATTTTCTCGAAAAATTAAACATTTTAGATAATTTTTTGAAATTTAACTGTAAAACTAATTTTTTCTGGCCATTTTTGGTTACCCCTTGTCCATTTTTTCGTTATCCTTGTCACCGACGACGATAGGGCTTGTACCTTGTCCGGGTTGGGGGGGAGGCTTGGACCTCCCAGAACCTATGAATTATACTGTCCATTAGCATGCTGCTGACGGATATGGAAGAAACCAAAGGAAGCCCGTCGAGCAGAATCGAAAAGGGAGTGAGGCCCCGGAAAAACCTAATATTTCTGGCAAAGTTGCATTAACTTAAAAATATAAACTCTAAACCTAAGCAGAAAGAGAACATCAGAAATTTCTTTTAAGGAACAAACAAGGATGCACATCTATACAAATACAATTTAGCAAAAACAGTTCGTTATGACCAGAAATGACTTATGCAAGAAAAAGAAAGGAAACAAAACTAAATGCTCAAAACTCTAAGCAAAATGAAATTCAAGGTAAGACACATATTTGGTCACGAATGCCAACACCAGTTCAGTTATTCAAAGTTTTCTGAAGATCCTGAGTTTGATGTTCAATGGCGAAGGAGTTAGAAAAGCCTCAGCTTCGATTTGGCGTTTCTTCGCTTCAAGTTCAACAAGTTTCTCAGGAGTACGTTTTCGCTCAATGCCCAAATGGCGAGCAATTTCGCCTTCCTGCTTCTTCTTATCTATTTACGGGCTGCGGTATCTGGACCGGGCAGCTTTAACACAAGTGCGCATTTGGGAATTTATGGGAACGTTCAACAGACTACCCCGAGAATAGACTGAGTCATTAACAACACTTTGGGCGACAAGCGATTCTTCGCGTAGATTTTCAACGACAATGTTAGAATTGACAGAAAACCCAGATTCAATGAAAGTATTACCATGCGAAAAAACCAATACACGCTTAAGCACTTCCCATGACTCGTGAAAGGAATCGTTCGAAGATAAATTGTATCTAATCTCTGGCTCGTTTCAGAAAACTTGGACATCACCGAAACACAGGCCGGCGTAGAGCAAAATAAATCGAACTCTGACTTGGAAGCCTCAGCCCTGTCGGATGAAATTTGATCACGACTAACCAATACTTCCAAGCACTTCTGAAAACGCTTCTTCCAAACTTCGGGACAAGAGGACAAGAAGGCTGTTCAGGGGACTTTTGTCTGAAGCTTCGACACAACAGCACAAAGAAATCTCAAGCAATCAACCATAAATCCTAACTTTTGAGCTTCAGTCAATTTCGCCTTGTTCAAAGCCCTCTGAGTTCCGAAACCTACATCAGTCGACTTAGCAAGCTTTAAGGAGGAAGGATTGTAGGAAACGTCAATTTTCAGCAATTTCAAAGCAGTGTTAGCGTCCTTGAGAACAGACTCCTTCACAAAACGTTTCATCAGCTGTCTAACCATAGAGTCCAAACTGTCAAACAAAAATGAGGCCATAGGCCATGGGCTCTGAAATCTAGTCAAAAACCCTAGAAGGGTCCCGCCGACACATTTGAAAAATTCCAACTTGGCCTCGATCAAAGAATTGTCCAAGTGACTTTTCACTTTACCAAAGGCATCCACTGTCGGGGGTGGATCAACATCCTTGACGTATATTCTCACAGCTGGAAGATTGGATAAAGTATGGTCAGCAATTTGGTCAAATTCAGTCCAGCGGACGCCACAAAATTTAGGGGGGAACTTGGTGGAACCAGTGATTTACACAAGCTGATCACTGAGCATGGGACTATCCTTTAACAAGCAATAAGCCGACATGTAAATAACTATTTTAAAAGGCCAGGAAGAGCTTCGATGGCAAGTCTGGAAAGCGCCATTGACAACATGAAGCCAGCACGTTCCAAGATCTAGAAAGTTTTAACGAACGCCAAGGGAGTCTATTCCGCTTGAAAATCAGGAATACACTTTAGGTTAACGTTAGGATAGGACCATCCATGGAAATTTGCAGAATACGAGAATATTACAGTTCAGCACGAGTAAACACATCTCTAAAGTTTTCCACGAGGTCAACGGCTCTTGTACGGCGACAGAAGACCGAATCGAGATACCGGGTTTCCACCCGATTTGTTTCGGAACTCCAAAAACGTACAATGAAATCCATTGACTTCGCTGAGAAATTTTTTCACAAATTCGTGAAAACAAACGACAAAAAGTCATAAGCATTAACACAGGCTGCCTTCTGAGCCCCCATCTGAAACTGGCTGGTAATCTGGCTATCGGGGAATATAGCGGCAAATAAATCGTTCAAATGCAATTGTTGAAAGAAAAGCAACTGCAGACAATTTTCAATGCCCACAAAATTTCAGCATACACTACGGAAGTCTCGGACGAGAAATGTTCGGTAAGTAGGGAGACACCTGCTCCAGATGCAGAGACCGCTAGAAAGGGATCGACTGACAATGGGACTGAAACTGAAGAATCGGACTGCTCGTCCGAAGTAGACCGTCGAAGGAAACCGTCCAACCGACCATTAGAGCCAGCATTACCTACCATCACTACCATCATTACCATCATTACCTACCATTACTTCGAACGCTCATGACTGGCGAACGGCTGTAAGACCTATATTGCTGAGACTAAATTCCTTAAGGCACAATTTACAGTACGCTGTGTTCCTGTGACACTAGTTTCCTGGGACACTAGCCAACTATTTAGCACGACTAGAATCATTACTAAGCCATTTCTGTTGAAACTTATGGCCTTTTATGGCAAAATGGTATATACATAAGAAAATGCTTGCTGATATCTAAAACACGGAAGCTGTGAAAACGCATGCGCTGAACCAAAATCTTGAATGGTTGGGGTGTAAGGCAAGCATGTGCTTGGGGGGCGGTGGAGGTGGGGTTGGGGGGGTCGTAAAATGAGACCTCCAGACCTGGGGCCTATTTCATAAAACTACATTAGTTACATTACATTTACTACATTAAAATGCAGCTACATTCCATTTGCTACATTTTTGGGTTTCATAAAACAAATGTACCTTTCATAATGTAATGTAACTACATTACATTTGGGAAATCCCTTTTGACGTCATTTTATCACGTTTACATTTGTCTTGCTACAATGTAACTTGTAGCTACAATGTAATTACATTGTAACTACATTGTAGTTATATTGTAATTACATTGGAAATACATTTTATTGCACAGAACAGCTGCATAACGTACGTACTTGGACTAATACATTATTTACAGCAGCTGCATATTTGTAATTAAAAATTGTATAGCTAAAGTACGTAGATTAAATAAATAAATACGTAATAATAAATTTTTGAAAGTTTCACTTATTTTCATAAAGATCGTGACAGTTCAGATTTACTAATAAAGTGCCATTTTGTATAAATTAAAATTTTCTAATGTCTTCATTACAATTGTTAAGATTTTTCATGGGTTAGAAAGTATTTTTATTAAAGATTTTAACGATAAGAAAGTCACTGAGTTACATTTGGACGGAAAATGTAATGTAAAATACCTAAAATACTTTTATGAAACTGAGATAATGTAACTACAATGTAGTTACATTTCCAGCCTATTCAAAACATTATGAGAACTACTACATTGTAATGTAACTTACATTGTAATGTATAAAATACAATGTAACTACATTACATTCATTGTAAGAATGTATATGAATAATACAAGATTATAAACGAAAGAAAGAAGGATGTCACTACAGCACCTCCGACTCCGACCCGAAAAAATGAAACCGAATTTCAACTACAGTGATACATTGTAGTTACAATGTAACAAATGTAATGTATATGAAATAGGCCCCTGGTGCTCACCCCCCCCCCCCCTCACCACCCCCCAAATCCGGATTCCGCAAAAAAAAAAAAATCCAGTTTTCAGGAGGCCTTCGGCCGTCGGCTCACCCCCCCCCCAGAATTTCCTCTCCCGCACATGACTGGCGTATTAGGAATTACCTACCTCCAAATTTTCACATTCCGGTGTCGTATAATATTTTCAACCCCCGTGACATCCCCCTATAGGGTATAATATTCCCCCCGTGATATTTTCCCCCCTTTCAGCTATAATATTTTTCCCCCTCTAAATGAAACCCAGCAAAATGATGCAGCAAATTTAACAGGGTCAAAACAGCAACTCTGTTTAAATGTTTGTAAGTTGCAAGTAAAATGCTGAGAGCAATTTTACAAGTTAATTTTAATTATTATTTGTTTAGTTTAACTAGTGTTAATTTGCATGTTAAAAGAAAACAATTTTACACCTGTTTTTAACACTGTTTAAAAAGTGTAAAAACTAAAAACTGGTAATTTTTGATTAACTTTTTAGTAATTGTTTTGTTAATATGTTAATTTTGCAGCTGTTAATAACTGTAAATACGTTTTTAAAATTTTTGCTTTTCTTTAATTTGGAATTCTACTTTTTAAATTTTTCACCAGTTGTAAAATTTCGGATCTTTAACAGGCTTTTCACCATTTTTACAAAAGTTTTGTAAAGTCAGCAACGTTTTTTAATATATTAATGCATTTTTACGGCACTGGTTCTTATTTTTCACAGTTGTGACCGCTAAGTGTTCATTAAATTTTCCTCACCGCGAATTGTAAACAACTGTTGTTTTTACTAAGGCTGTTTCCTTGAAATTTCCGATTTTTTCAAGATGGAATATTTTTATCCTTCCAGCCAAAAAATCTTAATATATATAGCTTTCTATTTCTTCCGAACGATGATGAAATTTTGTTTTTAGTTCATTTTTCTAACCAGAACTTGTCTTCAGAACGGTAAACGGTAAACAGCACGTTGAAGTAAAGGAAGCAGAAACGATGTCATTGCGAAGAAATCCAAAGATAAGCGGAATTTTTATTATCGCCACCTGTAGTTAATGGTCACGATTCATCCCAAACGATCATATATACCGTTATCCTTATCCATAGGTTCTGATAGGAAAAACGTTTATAAGAATGATTGTCGATAGCTGTATATTTACAAATACAAATACAAATTCTAATTTTATACAAATTGTAAATTATAATGCAATTTTACTACTATTATTAATATCACATCACATCAAAATTCAAATACGCAGCTGAAGTAGACCCGCACCGTCATTCAATGTCTGTTATAATTACCAACGCTAATATGGTGACTAGTGTAATACTAGTGTTCATTCAATTGACTTAATTCACTTACTATACTTGTAATCTAATTAGTCACAAAAATTGTAAAATTTTGCTCGGCCTCAAGTATCTCAATGTAAATTTGTCAGAAACGAACATTCAGCTTACTGTGTTGCGATGAACGTGTTGGACGACAGCCAGAAAAATTCAAAAAATGAAATCCCCCACAAAATTAAAAACAAAATAATATTTAAACATTTTCCCTATCATTGTTTTTAGTTAACTCACATATATAATATTTGAAATATAAAATAAATAAATTATAATAGAAGTATTATATTTATTTATAGATGTTTTATTCCGAAATTAAATTTTAACTCCCTCCCTCATTCCCCTAACCTTTTTTTTCTGGAAGGATCAAAATATTCCATTTTGAAAAAATCGGAAATTTTAAGGAAGCAGAACAATAGTAAAAAGAACAGTTGTTCGCAATTCGCGGTGAGGAAAATTTAACGAACACTTAGCGGTCACAACTGCAAAAAATAAGAACCAGTGGGCCATAATTAATATATTAAAAAACCCAAAACTTTTGTAAAAATGGTGAAAAGCCTGTTAAAGATCCATTTTACAACTGGTAGTAGTTAAATTTTAATTACAGTTATTAACAGCTGCAAAATTAACATATTAACAAAACAATTACTAACAGATTAATCAAAAATTACCAGTTTTTAGTTTTTACACTTTTTAAACAGTGCTAAAAACATGTCTACATTAATTACCTAATTATACATTAAAATAACTTGTAAAATGCTCTCAGCATTTACTTGCAACTTACAAACATTCACAGATTCTTTTTACCCTGGTATTGCTGCATCATTGGCTGAGTTTCATAGAGGATATAAGCTGAAAGGGGGGGGGGTACGGGGGAAAACATTATACCCTATAGGGGAGGGGGGCAGGGGGGAAATGTCACGGGGGGGGAATATTATACGACACCGGAATGTGAAAATTGAGTAGTAATCCTAATACATAAGTCATGTGCGGGAAGAAATCTGGGGGGTGACCGACGGCCGAGGCCTCCCTGAAAACTGATTTTTGTTTTTGCCCAAAAAACGAAAATCCGGATCTGGGGGGGGGTAGGGACCCCTCTGGGGGGAGCTCCAGAGGCCTATTCATATACATACATTGTACATTGTAACTACAATGTAACAATGTAGTTAAAATTCTTCATTTTCGTCGAGGTCTTAGTGACATCCTCTTCTTTCGTTTATAATCTTGTATTATTCATATACATTCTTACAATGAAAATGTAGTACATGTATTTTATACATACAATGTAAGTTACATTACAATTAGTAGTCTCAAATGTTTGAATAGGCTGGAAATGTAACTACATGTAGTACATTATCTCAATTTCATATTTTGATATTTTACATTACATTTTCCCGCAAAGTAACTCAGTGACTTCTTATCGTAAAATCTTTAAAAAATACTTCTAACCCATGAAAAATCTTAACAATTGCAATGAAGACATTAGAAAATTTTAATTTATACAAAATGGCACTTTATTAGTAAATCTGAACTGTCACATCTTTATGAAAATAAGTGAAACTTTCAAAATTTATTTAATCTACGTACTTTAGCTATACAATTTTTAATTACAAATATGCAGCTGCTGTAAATAATGTATTAGTCCAAGTACGTTATGCAGCTGTTCTTGCAATAAAATGTATTTCAATGTAATTACAATATAACTACAATGTAGTTACAATGTAATTACATTATAGCTACGAATTACGTTGTAGCATGACAAATGTAAACGTGATAAAATGACGTCCAAAAGGGATTTCCCAAATGTAATGTAGTTACATTACATTATGAAAGGTACATTTGTTTTTGTAAAACCCAAAAATGTAGCAAATGGAATGCAGCTGCATTTTAACGTAGTAAATGTAATGTAACTAATGTAGTTTTATGAAATAGGCTCCAGGTCTGGAGGTCTCATTTTACGACCCCCCCAACCCCACCTCCGACCCCTTCTCCAAGCACATGCATGCCTTACACCCCAATCATTCAAGATTTTGGTTCAGCGCATGCGTTTTCACAGCTTCCGTGTTTTAGATATCAGCAAGCATTTTCTTATGTATATACCCATTTTGCCATAAAGGCCATAAGTTTCAACAGAAATGGCTTAGTAATGATTCTAGTCGTGCTAAATGGATGGCTAGTGTCCCAGGAAACGACGGCACAGCGTACTGTAAATTATGCCTTAAGGAATTTAGTCTCAGCAATATAGGTCTTACAGCCGTTCGCAGTCATGAGCGTTCGAAGTAGATGGTAATGATGGTAATGATGGTAGGTAATGCTGGCCCTAATGGTCGGTTGGACGGTTTCCTTCGACGGTCTACTTCGGACGAGCAGTCCGATACTTCAGTTTCAGTCCCATCGTCAGTCGATCCCGTTCTAGCGGTCTCTGCATCTGGAGCAGGTGTCTCCCTACTTACCGAACATTTCTCGTCCTAGACTTCCGTAGTGTATGCTGAAATTTTGTGGGCATTGAAAATTGTCTGCAGTTGCTTTTCTTTCAACACTTGCATTTGAACGATTTATTTGCCGCTATATTCCCCGATAGCCAGATTGCCAGCCAGTTTCAGATGGGGGCTCAAAAGGCAGCCTATGTTAATGCTTATGACATTTTGTCGTTTGTTTTGACGAATCTGTGAATAAAATTTCTCAGCGAAGTCAATGGGTTTCATTGTACGTTTTTGGAGTTCCGAAACAAATCGGGTGGAAACCCGGTATCTCGATTCGGTCTTCTGTCGCCGTACAAGAGCCGTTGACCTCGTGGAAAACATTAGAGATGTGTTTACTCGTGCTGAACTGTAATATTCTCGTATTCTGCAAATTTCCATGGATGGTCCTATCCTAACGTTAACCCAAAGTTTATTCCTGATTTTCAAGCGGAATAGACTCCCTTGGCGTTCGTTAAAACTTTCTAGATCTTGGAACGTGCTGGCTTCATGTCAATGGCGCTTTCCAGACTTGCCATCAGCTCTTCCTGGCCTTTTAAAATAGTTATTTACATGTCGGCTTATTGCTTGTTAAAGGATAGTCCCATGCTCAGTGATCAGCTTGTGTAAATCACTGGTTCCACCAAGTCTTCCCTAAATTTTGTGGCGTCCGCTGGACTGAATTTGACTTCAAATTGCTGACCATACTTTATCCAATCTTCCAGCTGTGAGAATATAACGTCAAGGATGTTGATCCACCCCCGACAGTGGATGCCTTTGGTAAAGTGAAAAGAATCAGCTTGACAATTCTTTGATCGAGACCAGTTGGAATTTTTCAAATGTGTCGGCGGGACCCTTCAGGTTTTTGACTAGATTTCAGAGCCCATGGCCTATGGCCTCATTTTTGTTTGACAGTTTGGACTCTATGGTTGGAGCAGCTGATGAAACGTTTTGTGAAGGAGTCTGTTCTGAAGGACTGCTATTTCTGCTTTGAAATTGCTGAAAATTGACGTTTCCGACAATCCTTCCTCCTTAAAGCTTGCTAAGTCGACTGATGTAGGTTTCGGAACTCAGAGGGTTTTCGAACAAGGCGAAATTGACTGAAGCTCAAAAGTTAGGATTTATGGTTGATTGCTTGAGATTTCTTTGTGCTGTTGTGTCGAAGCTTCAGACAAAAGTCCCCTGAACAGCCTTCTTGTCCTCTTGTCCCGAAGTTTGGAAGAAGCGTTTTCAGAAGTGCTTGGAAGTATTGGGTTAGTCGTGATCAAATTTCATCCGACTAGTGGCTGAGGCTTCCAAGTCAGGAGTTCGATTTATTTTGCTCACGCCGGCCTGTGTTTCGGTGATGTCCAAGTTTTCTGAAACGAGCCAGAGATTAGATACAATTTATCTTCGAACGATTCCTTTCACGAGTCATGGGAAGTGCTTAAGCGTGTATTGGTTTTCGCATGGTAATACTTTCATTGAATCTGGGTTTTCTGTCAATTCTAACATTGTCGTTGAAAATCTACGCGAAGAATCGCTTGTCGCCCAAAGTGTTGTTAATGACTCAGTCTATTCTCGGATAGTCTGTTGAACGTTCCATAAATTCCCAAATGCGCACTTGTGTTAAAGCTCCAGATGCCGCAGCCCGTAAATAGATAAGAAGAAGCAGGAAGGCGAAATTGCTCGCCATTTGGGCATTGAGCGAAAACGTACTCTGAGAAACTTGTTGAACTTGAAGCGAAGAAACGCCAAATCGAAGCTGAGGCTTTTCTAACTACTTCGCCATTGAACATCAAACTCAGGATCTTCAGAAAACTTTGAATAACTGAACTGGTGTTGGCATTCGTGATCAAATATGTGTCTTACCTTGAATTTCATTTTGCTTAGAGTTTTGAGCATTTAGTTTTGTTTCATTCTTTTTTCTTTGCATAAGTCATTTCTGGTCATAACGAACTGTTTTTGCCAAGTTGTATTTGTATAGATGTATCTGTTGTTCCTTAAAGAAATTTCTGATGTTCTCTTTCTGCTTAGGTTTAGAGTTTATATTTTTTAAGTTAATGCAACTTTGCCAGAAATATTAGGTTTTTCAGGGGCCTCACTTACCTTTTCGATTCTGCTCGACGGGCTTCCTTTGGTTTCTTCCATATCCGTCAGCAGCATGCTAATGGACAGTATAATTCATAGGTTCTGGGAGGTTCAAGCTTCCCCCCCAACCCGGACAAGGTACAAGCCCTATCGTCGTCGGTGACAAGGATAACGAAAAAATGGACAAGGGGTAACCAAAAATGGCCAGAAAAAATTAGTTTTTACAGTTGAATTTTAAAAAAATTATCTAAAATGTTTAATTTTTCGAGAAAAATTTTGAAACTTTTTCCAAAAATTGATGATTTTTTGCAAATTTTAATAAAAAATTGCAAATTTTAATTCAACTAGCGTTAATTTTTCTCAAAACTTTTTTGTTCTAAAGTGTACAAGCTCCCCTCAAAATTTTTTGAGAGATTTAGCCCCCCAGGACCCGACCCTATGTTAATGTATGGTATAACTGTTCCGTCATCTTGGATTAATTTAGATTATTTGACTTAAGTCGATTAATCATGCACTAGCAAAGGCTAAGGGCCATACGTAGTTAGAACGCATTGTCCTTAAAGGGAGCGAGCGCAGTTTTTCATAGATTAGCATTTTATTAGTTAGTGTAGAAGCTGCGTTAGGAAAACCAGGAAAATTGGTCAAAAAACCGGGGAAACAGGGAAATTCAGTTTAAAAAAGCCGCAAGAACCCTGGCTATAGTTGATCCCATATATAAAGGCAAGAGTTGTACGTCGAGGGCAGTTAACAATAGGCTGGTTAGTTTGACATGTATTTACTGTAAACTGATGAAACGAATACTGAAGAATGAACTTTTTGATTACTTTACTAAATCCGGTTAAATGGTTGAATATCTTGTCAACAGCACAGTTTTATCTCTGGAAGGTCAATCAGAACTTTTGACAACTGTGTGCGATTGGATCACATTTATGGACAAAAAAACACTCCGGCAGATGTGGTTTATATCGATATTAGTGAAGCCTTGGACACGATCAGTCATTTGAAGTTGCTTTACAAGTTGAAACGCTATAAAATTCCTGATATATTTTGTAAATGGATTGAAAATTTTTAAACGACCGCTATCAGGAGGTAAGGGTGAACGGGGTGTATTCGTTTCGGTGTCGGTTCTGAGTTGGGTGCCTCAAGGAAGTGTGTTAGGTCACTTTTGTTCTTGGTGTATATTAATGATGCAATTAGTAGAGTTGAACAAAGCTATGTAAAAATATAGGCGGATGACACAAAATATATTATACATGTGGTAGTAATGTTGATCGTAGTGTACTCTTGAATGATATCGACATCGTTTTTGGGTGAGGAAAGAGAACCAATTGAAAATTGCTTTTGGAAAAGTGTGTTTACTGCATTTGGGTGTAAATAACAATAAATTTGATTATACGGTGAACAATATTCAGATATCAGCTGTAAACTCTATGAAAGATCTAGAGTAATTGTAGATGATAAATTGAAGTTTTCAACACTGTTAATCAAAAGTGTTAAAGCTTTGACTCATAGAACATTATTTTTAGTCATTTCGATCAAGAGACAGGGATTTTTGGGGTGTGATGTACACTACTATACGACCTATTTTGGAGCACGACTCGCCGGTGTGGTCTGCGTATTTAAAAAGATTGAGAAAGTAGAAAACTATTTTCAAAGCGGATTCCGGGTTTGCGCAACAAAACGTGTCTGAGCGTTTGGCACTTGGATTAGAAAGTTTGCCAATGCGCAGAATCAAAGTAGATCTCAATTAGTAGATTTCGCATAGTAAAGAATCTCGACAACATTGATTTTTCCTACTATTTTGCCTATGGTCAGGATGTGGGATTAAGGGGTCATAATGTTAGATTCTGTACATTGCCGAAGAAATGAGAAATTAAATTTTTTCAGTAATAGAGTAGTTAAATTATGGATTAAACCTCCCCTTTGAAATTGTCAATGTTGATTCACTAGATGCTTTTAAATTTAAACTGCTGGATACAGATTTGTCGATTTATACAAAGCTGTTTTAACACTTTTGTGGCTATTTTACTGCACATGTTTATACAATTTTCATGTAGTTTGTAGATGTGTATATATACTATTACATTAGTCTGGACTAGGTTTTATCTGTACTATCTGAAGCCCAAGCTACCTTTGACCGATTAAAGATGTCATTGCTGCGCCGACATTAGCCACTTTTGATCCATCAGCTAAAACCATAGTAACTACTAATGCTTCCAATTCTGGGATAGGTGCTGTTCTTTCTCAAATTCAGAATGGGCAAGAAAGAGTGATAGCATTTGGTTCAAAGATCTTATCAGAAAGAGAACGGACGTTTACAGTGCCAGAGAAAGAAGCCTTGGCATGTGTATACTTCATTGAACGTTCGGCATACGTTCTTATGGGGTCGCTCTTTTATCTTACGAACTGATCATCAATGCCTTAGTGTTTTCCTAAGTTCAACAGTTGAAAATAGGCGCTCACAGCGTATAAGCAGATGGTACGCGATTGTTGGAGGTACAACTATAAATTGAATACAAACTGGTCAGTCGAACAAGACAGCAGATGACTTATCCAGGTTGCCCATACTAGGAGTTAACCTTGAAACAGATTTTTTCATTCATCAGATCTGCCATATAGAAACAACAGCTTTGTCATTCGAAGAGATTGCTGCTGCTACATCAAGCGATGCTTGTTGTAAACAGCGTTTTTCAGCAAAACCACGGTTTTTCCTTAATTGGTGTCGCCAAATTGTTTACTCCCTTCCAGTTAGATTTTCCGACCCCACCCCACCTAAAATCGGCGGCACTTATAAAGATGGAGAAACAAAAATTTTGCCTTGGGTCTGCCTTTACAGTACATTCATTTAAGATACCACTACCGGGGTGGACTTTGAGCAGATACCGTGGACTAAAAGCTTTATTTAGGGGGGGGGGGGGTCCACCATGAAAAATTTTATGGTCACGGATTTTGCTGATTTCCACCCAAAATTTTGTCACATATGTCCTGCATATCGAGTTTCAATTTCGAGTAGTTTCGTTCAGTACTTAACGAGTAAACTGGCTATTAATTACATGCAATTTGAAAACGGGTGAATACGACGGTGGCGCAGCAAATAAAGGCACTTTCACCTCTTGAACCTCCTAGGGAATGGAGCTTTATTCGGTTGTATGTTTGTTATCTGATGCAAACAAAGAAGTTAGGGTAGCTTTTAATGGGAAAACTTTTCTTTATGACTTTATTTAGTGATTTTAGGGAGTAGCACCGGTGCTGGAAAGCCTTGACCACGAAAATTATTCAACGGCCGATAACTTTGAATTTGGTGCATTTTGCGGGCAATGGTCCAAGAAGACAAAATGTTCCCGACACCGAGAGCTTTCGATTGATATAAAATTTAACATATTTCAAAAATTTGAAAATTCACTATTTTTGGGATCACGGTAATGTTTAGACTCTCATATTTGACCCCAGCGACCAACAGGGTGCACTAACCGGCACGATTTGTACCCAAACTTGACCTAAAGTCATCAATAATGATGCGCAAATAGATAGTCAGCCATTTTGTGGGTCTGTAATGCCATAGCTCTATGTTATTTGCCAAAAAAAAACGTGAATTTCCGAAATTTTGCTAAAAGTTGATATTTCTGCGCCAGAAAAATCTGGAAATCGGACAGAGCTAACCAGGATCAATTGGTATCGTTCGAATGGTCTTGTCATGGGTTGTGGATTTGTAGGAAGTAGAATTTTTAATTAGGCCTTACAGCTTTCAGAATATTTCATCAAACTTGCTGACCCCCAATTTTAACATTGCAAAACAGTCAAATTTGGCTGTTCGCACACTTAGAAAATTAATTAAAAATTTGAAGGCCTAAATTAAAATTCTGCTTCCTACAAATCACCCTTCGAGATCGTATTTATGATATAAGATGGACGTTGAAGTGCTCCGTTTTGTCGTTGGCGAGATTTCTCTGGCGCACGGAAAAAATCACCACTTTTTCAGTTTCCTATGTTTAACACATACCGACATCGACTTTGAGGTGAAATTACTCGCTAACCGTATTAAGAGATCCGACCTTCATTTCAAAAACTCGTTAAAATATACCACTTGGACAACAAAATATGTGAAAATGAGCAAAATCGGAGATGGTCGAAAAATCGGCCAAAAATGGACCCCCCCCCTTAATCGGCTTAAAAGTTGGCAGATTTGTTCTTTATCATGTTTTATCATCTTTATCCTTTATGAGTTTGTTTGAAATTTTCCATGCTGGCTTTATTGCTTTTACGCTCAGTCCGTTAATAGTTTTTCGATCGATTAATTAATTATCGATTCTTCAACTTATTTTGAAA
>JASAND010030561.1:0-33860 GCA_030248195.1 Trissonchulus latispiculum | reverse complement strand
ATCACCGCTGCAACCGCTTCCCCGCTAACGTTTCCTCCTCCTCCTCCTCCCCTCCTACTCCTGTCGGCTGGACGAGTCCGACAGTAGTTGTTACTTGTCTGTAATCTGAGGTACCGGCTGTCACCTTAGCAGTCCGTGTGTGCTATGCTTTATCAGAAAAATGAACGAAATGGGGAACACCAAAATTTACTTATTCTCTTTATAATTGCTATTGCATACTTTCAAAAATTCCAGCTTTGAAAAAAAGAACATTAATTATCGCTTACTTGAACAATAACGAAAACAATGGTCAAAGTAAGTTGCCGATATGTAACACCACGGGCCAGACGCGTATTCATAAACATTTCGACAACTGCTTCCATAGCGGCTTTCTTTCCCTTTCCATTCTAGGCACGAATATCCGTTTTTAGTTATGTGTCGACTTCCACTGTATTCGTCAACCAGTCTACACTCGTTTAGTGCATACCAGCAGTCGTTGACAACATCGTGGCAAGGTGTTAATGCTGAAATGTTTGAATAATTAGCTCGTTAACCTTTTCGTAATTTGACTTGACCTAATTTGACTATAAGTACAAAAAATTAACTTTATTTTGGGTAAAATACTGTTTACTAACTTTCTTGCCATCTAAGAAGAAGTAATTGGAACAAAACTATCCCTATCAGTACGACTGAGACTCACACATTGAGTAGCTAACGTCATACTACGTACGTCGTTCCGGAGGCCTTCTTTCTTGAAATTCCGACTATTCAATATTGCACGAATCTTTTTGAAGGACGGTTGTTTAGCACATACCTATGAGTTGCCTAAACTAGTCTTGTCGTCTACGCTTAGTAGCCCTTTGAGCTTATCATGGAAGCTTTTCAACGGCTCCGAGATTTCTAAATTTGGCTGTCACGTATATATATTTCTGAGGGACTCGACCGTAGATTTGATGTTTATACTACCTCATTTCATTTGTATGGGTACTTTCAAAACTAGAATTGGCTCAATTTCACATACTTTACAGCATTAGTGGAATGATAAATCCTCTAAATATGAGGACTGAGTTATGCAAATTTCTGAATCTGTTTTGCCATTCTTTGTGATTAACGACTAATCTTGCTACTTTGAGAACAAGTCAACCAAACGGTCTCGATTTTTTAGCAAAACACGCGATTTTGGTAACTTTGGGTTGAAGGAGCTGACTAAAGAGGTCTAACACCCAATATTTTGCCTTCGTAAGCTGTAAGTACCATAAAGAACGTTTGGGGTCGGTTTAAGCTAAATATGAGAATTTTTATTTCTCGAGTTTTCGTTGACATGGCGTGATTTGTTGCCCTGTCCAAAACAGTAACAGCCCGCAGCGTCGTTAATCTCAAAAGACCCAGAGACTTTACTCAATTTCATCACTGTCTTTACCAGTGTCTGTTTGATCTACAATATCGCCCCCATCCTGAGGATCTTTCAAAAGGTTGTCCCAGAATCCTAATTTGCCCGTGCTTTCGAAAAAAAAAGGTGCCCGTCATGTCATGGAATGGACTTGTGAAAAAGCTGCTGTACAGTCTACAACTTTGTCCACTTCATCCAGTCGAATATCGTTTAAGTTCAATGACTGGATTGGTTAATGAACTTGATTATTGAACAAAAGTAAATTACAGTAGAGGTGTTGTGTATTTGGCAGAAATGGAAAGTACACATATCAGTACTGAAAGGATATTGAAGATTCATTTTTCCCAGCAATTTAACTTCTATCGACTGACGAAGCTTGACAACTTGAGCATTTTCCCACTAACCCGTCGGAACATAAGAAAACCTAAGTGCAACAGAAACTGCCTGACGAAGGGCCACAGAGGCCCGGTTCCGGTAGCGGATTAAAGGTTGGTTTCTAGCTTTGGGTATTAGCATTTTGCAGTGAAGTGATTACAATCTGTATCGCAGTAAGTGACATTGCTGTGATTGTGGTCTATCAAGACTTTGAAAAGCATAATTTGAATTTAATTCAACTTGGTTCCGAAATTCGTCCAACAGGAAGTGTTGTTCGTCGTTACATATGGAGTTAACGGAAGGATGGAATTTAGGGACTGCCTGCGTTTTGATTTATATTCCGCGTATCTTCAGGAGATTCGGATGTCAGTCAGTGACTTGGCAACCTACGGCGTGACGTTGACCTTTTAATGTTCATCAAGGGTTGGAGTAATGGAGTATGGTTTGCACCAACACTGATGCCCCACAGTACGCCATGAGCAATCAATGGAAAACACTCGCGAATTTGTGAGTTTGGCCTAGATGCTATCAAGTTGCTAACTAAACTAAGGGAGTTCTCAGTATATCATGTTACCTAGCGAACCGATACACCTTCGGCTGAAAAAGTCTGCTTTCTCTTACACACCTCCCTGCGCCGAACAAGAAGAAATAAAGACACCTGCTACGACAGGAGCGTGAACCCTAGTGCCATTGGATGCGAATGCCAACTCAGCGATTCCAAACTGCTGTCATTCGCCTTTTGAAATCACTGGTTCTTCGGTTCTGATCAATAGAAGTGTCAGTACAAGTAAAAACTAAGTACTTTATGGTGCCGTCAAAATTTTCGAAGTTCTAAAATATCAGCAAGAAAGCAGCGGGCTAAAACGGATACATGTTCTAGGCACATGTTAGACAGTTTCCAGTGTGAGGCTACTAAGTCCAACACGACGCATGTCCGTGACTCATCTTGGACATTGGCAAGAGGGGGCAGCTGAAACAGTCCCCAAATTTACTTATTTTTTGAGTCCTAACCGGGGCAACTCTTTTCTAAACTAAACTAAACTAAAAATATGCGATAAGTTTCTTCAAAAAGGTTGCCACTACTTGGATATCGTTTACTATTAATTACTACTTGGATATACGGTTCTGCAGTGCTTCATTGCTTTCAAGAATTTATACAAGCATACCGTACGTTGCGTGCAGTGATCAGGATATGTCTGCATCCGAGCGAAAGCAGAGTCATTCTGAAGCGGTTAGTGTGCTGTTCGTCTCTGCTACGGCCTCCGCATCTAATTACGCTAATTTACGTAATAGCCCAGCTACGTTACTCCAGCCATGTACACACACGTCCAACGGTCATACAATGTCTATGCGTGTATTGGACAGAGTCCAAAACCGTGGCGAAGCACAATGCACAGGATAGCTGTATATCATCCTCTGCTATACTCACTATTTGAGAATTTTTTAGTTTTTAAGATCCAAGGTAGTAAATTAGCTCAGTGCAGAGTCATGCATGGATGTGTAGTAACGTATGCTCGGATTTAAGAAAATTGATAATTTGCTCAATAAAACTATATTTTGAAATCAGCTACAGCGCATTTTCTTACCTCCTGCTGCAGACAGCAAAAGCAGCGCACCAGCAAATATTTTTGACGTGGCTGAAGCCATTTGTCTGAAACAAGCTAACACATTCACAGTTGCCTGCTAGAGAACCTCTCTCAAACCTGTCGGTCCTTCCTCGGCTACCCGCCCGCGGGCAGAGCCAGGCCGGGACGAACCGTGGATGTGGATAAAAATATTGACTGGCCGGCTTCGGTCGAACCAAAATTCCATAAGCTTTTTTCCAATATCAACTGCCATCTATAGCATGTTTTCTAAATGCCAATAATCCAAACATAAAAACTATTTGAAGCATATTCAAATGAATTATCATGTTCCACTTGTTCAGTTAACCATGTGTATTGCTTTCAGGACAGGTAGCGATTCCGTTTGGTCGCGTCAACTTTGAAACATTATTACTCATTCATTGTTTGAAGCAAAGATGCCATTTTTATATCTAAATGCAGCTTGACACTGTCTCTTTTTAGTGCATACATTGAAATTAATGCCACTTTTCTAAAAGTTTTAAAAAACATTTTAGAAGAAAGACTTTAGAAACTATTTCCAGTTTATACGTTATTATGAAATCGCTCTTCGAAATAAACTGAAATGTGTGCGCAACCTGGATTTTCCTGCTTTTTTCAACATCGGCAAGGTTCCACTTTAACTTAAAGGTAACTATCGGAGCAACTAAAATACGTTCCTGGGTACATTTGTGCAGAACCCATATGTGAGTAGCATACCTCCAGCTTCTGTGGTGAATGCTACACAATCCTTGAGGAATATACTGGTCGAGTTTTTTGCAAAACAACATTTTTATGATTACAGCCTGCGGGATAATACTTGGAGGATGATAAGTGTCGAATAATTTGCCCCTGCGAGAACTTCAAGCCGACACCTTAAGTTTGATTTTACAGTTCGCATAGCTCAAGAAATAATGGATTATTTCTGCAGAAAGGACAAGTTTGCTACGCTGTGAAATGTTGAAATCAGGATCTGAAAGATGTGAAGAAAAGTGCCCAAAGCGGGGATCGAACCGCCAAGCTATAGATCTTGCTCCAAGCTAGAATGCTCTTCCACTGGGCCACATCCTCGAACACAGAGACTAGACTGTTACACTAATTTCAACCTTTCTGGGTTGCTAATATTAAACAACCATAAAATAAGAAAATTGGCTATATTTCACGATAGCGAAATTTTAGAAAGTTGCTTTCGAAAGCAAACTTGTAGAGTTCAATGAGCTCTTTCGCATGGATATTGTCATAGTTATGCTACAGCTGCCAAATTTTCAGAAATTGGCAAGAACCGACAAAACGGACTTCTGAAATTTTTGAAGCGGATTTGCGCGAAGGGTGTTAGAAAGTAAACGAACTTATTTTAGCAAGTTTCGTCAAATATCATCTTGATTCACGCCGTCAGCCAAAACTATGTTGCCCAAAAGAAATCACCACCTTCTAAGAATAGTTGCAAAGTATATGCATACAATGCCTATATATATGTACTTTTATTTATGAAATTATTATAGTCGAAGATCTTACTTTTATGTGTAGCGCTTTAACATCTGAATTTTATTGAAACCGTTGGTTGTGTTGAAGTATTTTAGTCTGTCTGGTATACAAAGCAAAATTGCGAACCTAGGGGTTGGGCCGGGCCGCATTGATGTCGAAACGTTTTAGAGTATGAATTGCAATGCCGAATGGACCCAGAAGTTTTACATGCGGGTCCGTGAAGGTCTCTATGGCACGCCATGTTTTATAATGGTCGGCTTTTTTGTCCGTAACCGATCCAGTCCAGTGTAAAGATATGAATTGTCTCAATAAAAGATGAATTTAAATTAAAGAAGAATTGCTAAGGTTTGAGAGTGTGTGCATGTCATCTCCGCCTAACTCGCTCACCCCTAACCAACTACGGAAGGCGCCGGCAATCTAAAAAGTACCGTGACTTTACTGTTCCGATTTTTGACAAAGAAATATGAATGACAAACGACAAGGGCCAGAATAAATTTTACAGTTCAAAAAGAATAAACACTTTAATAGATATTGACATATAAAAACACAAACCTTCAAACCTTATCCCACAGGGAAAATAGGCGGAAAAAGGGAAAACCCGAAGAAAAGGGGAGTGAAATCCCCCTGCCCAAAAGTTTGGAAAAAAAGTTGCCTTACTGAAAAGGCAGACGAGAGACACGTACAAAAACAGCCGCCCAGTTCGAGTGTTTGATTTGATCGCATTTGAGTGTTTGATTCAGATTGAAATTTGCCGGAAGAATTTTGTATTATTTTTAAATCTCATTAAAAACCATAGCACAAGAATAACGCATTGTCTTAGATGAAAAGCAACTTCCACCAGAATATGCACTGCAGATGGCTGGGTTTAAGACTCAGTTGAGGCTCCCAACGCAGCTGGAATGTTTAGTTGCAGATAGATAAAACATCAGTATTTCGCCTGGAGGGAGCATTCACAGCTTGCCATTGGGGATATCTCCTACACAAGTAGGGCATGGATTAATGGTCTTAACATATGGGTCCGTCAATTTTAAAGTGGCAGAAGAATAGACTCAATGTACTTAGATTTGATTCATATTGAAATTTGCCGGAAGAATTCTGTATTATTCTTAAATCTCATTAAAACCATGCACAAGAAAAACGCATCGTCTTAGAAATAGCAACTTCCCAGAATATGTTCCATATTTCTAATTAAAATTCGCACTCTTATCACTTTCACAAACCTTATTAGAAATTTGACATGAAATTTTATTTGTTGTTATTTGTATGTAGAATAAACGTCCCAATATTTGACAGCTGTGAAATTCTCGCAACAGAAATCATATAATTGTCGCTATAAACTTAAACCATAGCGTATTTAATTAAACACAGTTACCAGAAAAAAACAGCATCATAACAAGACGTAAGTTTCGTACAAAAGTAAACAAAGTCTGACTGCAGACAAGAAAAACTAATTTCCATTAACTGCAGTCAATGAAACAGGAGGTAACGTTCAGGAAAAGTAAGTTTCTTAGGAGCAAGAAGATCTATCTTCCTGCTCGTACGCGGCACTCCAGCGAGGCAAAGTCCCTGAGCCATAGCTTTGCTCTGGTAGCAGACGCTCGCTGAAGCCTGGCTTCCTTGGATCCAGCATCGGTCGGGACCTGACGTCGATCGACGTTGAGGGAATGATCATTCGAATCATCGACTTCAAGGGGCACCAAAGGATGGACAGGGCGTTGCGGAATATTGCTTGAAGCCGTGCGGACCAAAAGCTGTACCATCAGCACCTTGGTCCAATTTGTGGATCTTGGCAAGCCCCATTGAGCACGGGGACATCGATCAGCAATAATCACGACATAATCAACCTGAGGAACCTGTTGGTAGAGTCGTGACGACGCTTCGGCTCTTTACGTTCGCGTAAAGACTGAAGGTATTCAACTCGTCCAAAATTGATTGAGGAATCGTTGACCTTTCTTCCACTTCAGAAGCAGATCAGTACAATCGGGCGTGTGGTTTTCTTCTTGACTTTAGTTTTCTACAATTCAAGATGAATCTTCGAACAAGTGCAGTAACACGTAGCAGTTTTCCGAGAGTAGAGTAGCTCTCAATGTTCACGCCAAGCGGAGCCAGTGATTCAACATGTTCATCATTTGCTACGGACAATGCTTCATCGCATTTCAATCGTAGTATTCAAACTCCGAATTTTTTGGCCTAAACTGATCATCCACCTTCAACCACGAAGGGTCCCCCAGCAAAGAGAGGTCTCAGCCAAATCTTGCTAGCTACATCCTCTGGTTGGAAGATCAGCTTGATTTTGAGCAGTCGGAACCTACCTGAACTTTGTAAATGTCACAGAACGGATTTCGCGTAAACGATTCTCTACAAAGGCTGGCTGTAACTTCTTGGAATGAATCCACGACAACACACATTTGGAGTTGGTCCACAAAGCCTTAGTAGCTATTGGCTTTCCTTATCAAGGAAGGACATTGTACGGGTTCCAATCACTACGGCCATCAGCACTAATCTTGGCAAGGTGACAGCTATTATAGGAGCTAGCCTTACACTTGAGAATACAAGGTGACAACGCAAGTCATGGTCTGTACATATGCAGAAACAGCCAAAAGCATCACAAAAACGGCGAAAGTCAACTTCCGTTCATTCGTAATCAGTTCGTTCTTTGAGTACCGGATTAGTCAACGACTATTACTAACGGAGGGGACAGTATTAAATATTTCTTTACACTGAGCAGAATTTGCCCCCTC
Source organism: Trissonchulus latispiculum (assembly GCA_030248195.1). Lineage (NCBI taxonomy): Eukaryota > Metazoa > Nematoda > Enoplea > Enoplida > Ironidae > Trissonchulus > Trissonchulus latispiculum. The sequence goes on along the minus strand of JASAND010030561.1, from coordinate 26,289 downwards.
TTGAGAGTCGATGGGGCAAATCCGTCAGTAAAATTAAAAATGTCCTTCCTAATTGTATTAGGTATACTGCAAACGCTATCAAATACACCATATGCCTTGTATTGTTAGTCTTGCATTTAATCTAGACTATTGATCTAACAAAGTCACAAATATTATTTGGAAGCAGCAATAGCAGTCACAAAAAGCTTAATTTTTATTTTGCGGAAGGCAAAATATCGATAACAGGTGGGTCCACTTCAGAACTGAAAACTTATTTCAACCCATTGTATGCGATGCCCAGTTCTACTCGGTAATTGTCACAAACCAAAAGTTTCTAAACTATCAAATTCTTAAATATTTTTAACTTTCAGCAGCTCCAAGTGCCTCTCTCCCTTATACAATGTTTTTTAAATACTGGTCGAAAAATCAGAAATTATGGCTAAAGAGGAATGGGGCAAAGGTCAGAAAAATCCAAATTTTCGGTGCAGTTCTTTCTTCAAGTACCGGATTAGTCAACGACTATTAATAAAGTAGGGGACAGTATTAAATATTTCTCTACGCTGAACAGAATTTGCCCCCCCCTTTCAGGAATTGAAAATAGAACAATTTTGCTTCAAGCAAATTATGCAAATGAGATTCAAGTGTTGTTGCATCATTTATGTCTGCACCTTTGGAGACGTGGAACAATCTGTGTCTTGAAACAGTACAGGAATATTCGTAAAAATCGACTTGTGTCACTTTGTATGCAATTTGCAACTGAAACGTCTGACAGATGTACAAGCGGATGGGGTAACTCCAAACAGTAAAATTAGAAATGTCCTTCCTAATTTGATCAGGTATACCGCAAACGCTATCAAATACATCATCTACTTTGTATTGTTAGTCTTTCATTTAATCTAGACTCTTTATGTAACAAGGTCACAAATAATATTTGGAAGCAGCAATAGCAGTCACAAAAAGGTTAATTCTTATTTTACCGAAGGCAAAATATCTATAGCGGGTGGGCCCACTTCAGAACTGAAAATTTATTTCAACCCGTTGTGTGCAATGCACATGCTGAAGTTTGTTGATTTGGCAACCTCTGCAATGCCGAAAACATCGTTTTAGACAAGGGCAAGAAATTTTTAAAATTCACTTTTGTGGGGAGCCGAGGCAACTCAAAAATTTGATCTACGATATCCCATAATCTGTAGCAAAATCGGAGGCAAATATTCAAAAAATGTTTGGTTCTACTCGGTCTCCGTTGTAAACTAAAAGGTTCTATATTATCAAATTCTTAAATGTTTTGAACTTTCAGCAGCTCCAAGTGCGTCTCTCCCTTTACAAACATTTTTAAATACCGGCCGAAAAATCAGAAATTATGGCTAAAGAAACTTGAAAATAGAACAATTTTGCTTCAAGCAAATTATGCAAATGAGATTCAAGTGTTGTTGCATCATTTATGCCTGCACCTTTGGAGACGTGGAACAATCTGTGTCTTGAAACAGTACAGGAATATTCGTAAAAATCGACTTGTGTCACTTTGTATGCAATTTGCAACTGAAACGTCTGACAGATGTACAAGCGGATGGGGTAACTCCAAACAGTAAAATTAGAAATGTCCTTCCTAATTTGATCAGGTATACCGCAAACGCTATCAAATACATCATCTACTTTGTATTGTTAGTCTTTCATTCAATCTAGACTCTTTATGTAACAAGGTCACAAATAATATTTGGAAGCAGCAATAGCAGTCACAAAAAGGTTAATTCTTATTTTGCCGAAGGCAAATATCTATAGCGGGTGGGCCCACTTCAGAACTCAAAATTTATTTCAACCCGTTGTGTGCAATGCACATGCTTAAGTTTGTTGATTTGGCAACCTCTGCCATGCCGAAAACATCGTTTTGACAAGGGCAAGAAATTTTTAAAATTCACTTTTGTGGGGAGCCGAGGCAACTCAAAAATTTGATCTACAATATCCCATGATCTGTAGCAAAACCGGAGACAAATATTCAAAAATGTTTGGTTCTACTCGGTCTCCGTTGTAAACTAAAAGTTTCTAAACTATCAAATTCTTAAATATTTTTAACTTTCAGCAGCTCCAAGTGCCTCTCTCCCTTTACAAAGTTTTTTAAATACTGGTCGAAAAATCAGAAATTATGGCTAAAGAGGAAGAGGACAAAGCTAAAAAATCCAAGTATTCGCTGCTGTTCATTATTTAAGTACCGGATTACTCAACTACTATTAATAGCGGAGGAGACAGTGTTAAATATTTCTTTACGCTGAACAGAATTTGCCCCCCTTGACAGGAATTGAAAATAGAATAATTTTGCGTCATGCAAATTATGCAAATGAGATTCAAGTGTTGTTGCATCACTATGCCTGTGCTTTTTGAGACGCGGTGGTCTCTTGAAACAGTACCAGAGTATTCGTAAAATCGACTTATTGTGTCATTTCGAATGCGATTTACAACTAAAAAGTCTGACAGATCTACAAGTCGATAGGGCAACTCCGCCAGTAAAATTAAAAATGTCCTTCCTAATTTTATCAGGTAGACCGCAAACCCTATCAAATACATCATGTACCTTGTATTGTTAGTCTTTCATTTAATCGAGACTTTTGATGTAACAAAGTCATAAATAATATTTGGAAGCACCAATAGCAGTCACAAAAAGGTTAATTTTTATTTTGCCGAAGGCAAAATATCTGTAGCGTGTGTGCCCACTTCAGAGCTGAAGATTTATTCAACCCGTTGTATGCAATGCCCATGCCTAAGTTTGTTAATTTAGCTACCCCTGCAATGGCGAAAACATCGTTTATTTTTGGCAACTTGGGTAGGCTTATTTGTCTTTCGCCGGCGTGTTATATTTAGCCTCCGTGTTCAATGGCTTACAAGGGGAATACGGCCGCAGAGTTAAAAGAGTTAATTTTGCACGTTAGTTAATCGTGCACGAATAGTAGCCGAGCTAAAACTAACTCAGTGAACTTGAACCCTTTTGTGTGCGCTCAAAGGCAAGTTAGGTTGAAAGAGTTAATTTTAACCAATTTTCGCACGAACATCGAGTTAAACAATTTTTAACCAATTCCAATTTAGCCCCGGCTAGTTAAAATAACTCATTTAACTGTGCTGTGCTAGAGTAAAGATTCCGTTTATGGAAAATACCAACATTATCGCGGTCTTGACCACATTCAAAAATGTAGTTCCAGTGTTACTGAAAATACAATGTAGCATACCAAAAATGTATTTATGAAACTAATGTAATGTTATTACAATGACCATCCTATTGAAGGCATTATGAAAACCACTACATTGTAATGTATAAAATGCAACGTAACTACATTGCATTATAGGAATGTATATGAAACTGAAATTCAACTACATTGTTACATGGTAGTTACAATGTAGCAAATGTAATTTATATGAAATAGGCTCCCGAAGTGGAGTATTATAACTCCGGGAACGGATGGTGTACAGTCTATAACGTGCAACGTGCAACTCCAAACGTACCGAAATTCTAGCTGAACTTGTCCACTTGTCCACATCATCCTACGCCACAGAAAACGCAGGCCACAGATTCTTCGGTCGCGAAGCATGATGCTTCTTTGTATAGAATGTACATCGACATCCTACGGGATATTCCTCGCTTTGACCCGGATCGGATGTATTTGGAAGATTGGCTCCTGAATTTCAGGTCGGTGGCAAAAATTCACAGAATCCCAGCCGAGCAGTGGGCCAGGCTATTGTTCAACAAATTAACGGGAAAAGTCCTGATCTATGCCTCTCGCTGTGGTCCGGAGGTTGCGGACACTTTCGAAGGATTCGTCAATTTACTGAAATCCCAATTTCCACGACCGCAATTGTCTATCCGGGACAGGTACGTATCTTTCGCTAGACGGGTCCAGCGTCACGGGGAGTCGGTCCGGCGATATATTTCGGAACTACAGGCACAGGCTATTTCGATTTGGTCAGATGATGCGCTGGAACGTGAACAACAGTGCGTTCAGCAGCTTTTCGCAGGAATTACCGACAAAACCGACATCAGTGCCTTGGCCCCTCTTTTCATTGATCACGCGCCTTGTACATAAGCAAAAACTAGCCTGTAAAATACATATGAGTTCTGTAGGGAGGCTGTAAATGAAGGAAAACCAGTTGCAACCGCTTAACATATGAGCCTGTCCTAGAACGAGGCTCATATTGGCGTATGTCATAATGTGAATAATTTGCAGATATATATATATATATATATATATATATATATATATATATATATATATATATATATATATATATATATATATATAGAGTGGATTTCTGAGTGGTTGAGATCTGGAGTCGTTGTTCGCGGACAACCTTGAAAAATCGATTTTCTTCTTCCTATGCCAGTTGATTAAGATTAGTAGGCATGGTAAAACCTACAAATACCTACTACCCTACAAACCTTGTTTTGATGAGCACTTAACGAGCAAGGTCCATTTTTGTGATTTTGCCATGGCAGCTAAATGACCAATTTTACTTCTTGGCTTTGTTCCATTGTATTGAAAGACATAGACGTGGTACGGGGCTGCTTTTGGCCCTAAAATTGTTCATAGAGCAATACTATAGCTATGCAATAGGTGTTCTTCTTCAGGTGTCATGTAGTTTCCGAAAACTGCAGTCTTAAGGTCACTGACCCCACCAGTCGAGGGTAGCGCGAACTAAGTTTATTCGAGCTAGAGAGCTTATTACTGCTAAGCCAGACGCAATTTTATAATATATCATTCTTAGGATCATAATAAACCTGCTGGCCAAAACTGAGCCAAATCCCAGACCAAGTTTTGAGATATGGCTCTTCAAAGTTCGAAAAATCGCCGAACTTTGGGCCAAAACAGCGATCAAGTTAAGTTTGGGCCGCCACAGCCGACTAACGGGAAAAGATATTGAGCTGATATTTTCAGCACATAAACTACGTACCATAGACAGTGTTTTAGCCCAATTTCAGCCAAATCTGAAAAATTTTATTTTTTCGATTTTTTGGTCGCAAGATCGGTGGGTCAGACGGCAAAACGGATGCCAGGAATGAGCTGGGCGCACCAGAAAATCCCTATAGACAATGTTTTGAGAGGCTATGTACAGTCCTATATGGTGTTCCCGGAAGTCGGTACCGACCGGACCCTCCAGACGGCAAAGTGGAACCAGCACAGCAAGATGGGTGGGTCAGACGGCAAAACGGACACCGGGAATGAGCTGGGCGCACCAGAAAACCCCTATGGACAAAGTTTGGAGAGGCCAAGTAAAGCCTACTATGGACCTCCAGGAAGCGGTTACCGAACTGACCCCTCAGACGGTCAAGTGGAACCAGCCCAGCAACTTGGGCTACTCGGGCAGCAAAACTGATAGCGGGAATCGATTCTCCGTCCCAAAAAACCTTTGTATGCAAAATTTGAGCCACCCATGTAGCAAAATAAGCGAAAAAAATTAAGTTCAAAGTTCGACCCAAAATTCACCAACTTTGGCCGGCCAGTACCGAAAAATTACGCACAGAGACGGAAAATCATATAGCATTTGAACGACCCCGATATGTGTACTGTTTAACCATATAGTCAGTATTACCCCATATATAGCCCAATCTGACTTATTAAGGCGCCTTTGAAGCATACTTTTTGGCCATTTTAGCGTTTTGGCCGACTTTGGCCCCCAGCCAAAAATTTTTTCCGGGTCTGGGAGGCATAAAAACTAGCTTATTTTCTTATTTTTGATTTGTACTACAAGAATATATATGGGTTTCATAGGCAAAAATTTTTCTATCTGTAGTTATTCAAGCTATAAAACCCCCTTATGAGACATCAAAAGCGAGAAACCGGAAAAAAAACATCACTCTCGTAAGCGATTTTTGGCATAACTTTTTAACGGAAAGTGGTACGGGGATGAAACTTGGCGAACATACTAAACTCGACACGTACAATTTTTTGCGCACATAATCTGCGCAGGATCTGCGCAGGAATCTGCGCAGCTTCTGCGCAGCCTTGTTTTACACGGTCATCCGACCATTTTCACTCATATTATAGGGGTCGCTACCGCGACCCCTATGACAAGTAACAAAAATGCTCCGCACAAAAGGGGGTATATAATTATGAGTGTTGGGCCTATGTCTATCCTTTAAATTCCGGTTGAGAAAGAAAAGGCATAAATCCGACACAGCAAGTTTTGGTGGACGGTTCCATGGCGAAAGTTCTTCTGTTCGATTCGGGCTTTCATTTGACACCAAGTTTGACCACTTTTGAAAATTATCATTTTTGACCCAAAATCGCCCCCAGCCCCACCCCACCACAGTACTCCGCAGCCACTTTGGGTACGCAGTAGGGATCGACCGGAACTCCAAAAAACCGGAACCGGAACTGGCTTTAAAAAACCGGAACCGGAACCAACTCTTTAACACTACAAAAATCGAAAATTTTTTCTGACGTTTTGGACGATTTTTGCACAATTTTCCGCTTTTTTGTAGTTACTAGAACATTGTAATAACGTTTGAATTATATTTTATACAGTTATTTCAATGCACGACCACGAAATTTGCAATATATTAAGAGATTTTTGTCTTAGAGCATAGTTAACTTTGCTCTATAGCTTTAAAATTCATTTAAAATTTAAAATTATGAATATGCTATATTTATATTATTCGAGTTTTCGATGAATAACCGGTATCTATATTTTTACATTATATACGAATTTCGATGAATTGCGTTGCGTTTAGGCTGTCTGGAGACAATACTTAAAATGCTAAGTGTTGTATAAAATTGCTCGAGGGACTCTGATATTCGTACAGTGAACCCCACGCACTGCCTGTGCTGGGACAACGGAATTTCGGATAAGTCGAGCGCTCCAGCGGTCAAGTCGTCCGATCGATGCCTCCACGTGGAGCAACGTGGGCGGATAGCTATAGCTTAGCTTAGCTATCTGGCGAAGTAGACGGGCGCAACACCCTCACCATCAGAGGAGCCGGTGGGGTGCGGTCAGTCTCGAACCGTACTTCTCACAAAATGCCGAGCTGTTTCTTTGATGGTGGGTTCTCAGCGGGTAACCGGCGCTATAACCGGTCCAGAGACTAGTGGGTGACAAACCACGAATAAAAGTCCGGCTGCGCAGTGGCGACGTGCAGTCAGATCTAGCCGAGTATCCTTTGGTTTAGCGAACTGAATCTGTGATTCCCTCAATCCTGGGTCCCCGCGCCTAGAGGATGAATGGCTGGCGAGGTTAGTCCAGTTCTAAGCGGTGTGCATACTGGGTAGCCATGGCGCTCCTGGTGGTCCCTTATCTTTCCCTGAGGCTCTATGCTATATGGATATCTCAAACCTTTCTACTTCTACTAATTTCGATGGTTTTACCGAAGATGATCAAATACTGACCAGACAATTGATCAACCTTCTGGACACAGAAGATCCAAACGTACTATCAACCGACTGTGAATTGAGAATAGCTACCTGGAACGTGAACACCATCTCCTCTCTAGACCGCCAGAATCTGCTCGTGCGTGACCTAGAGGCGCTCAGTGTCGACATTGCCTGCATAACGGAAGCCAGAATCCCAAACATCGGATCAATAAAGCTGACTGCTGACAACGAAACCTACACAATCCATCACAGCGGGCATGACATCAACAGAACTGAAGGTGTAGCAATAGTGGTGTCGAACAAGGCCAGCAAGGCGCTTCTTAGCGTGGAATCGATCAGCGAAAGGATAATGATTGCCCGATTCCGTGGGCAATTTCAAAATGTATCTGTAGTGGCCTGCTATGCTCCAACCGAAGTATCAAACTCCCAAGAGAAGAACAATTTCTACCTCCGTCTCAGTACCATCATCCAAGACTGTCCTAAATCGGATGTGATGCTTGTCCTTGGTGACTTCAACGCTGAGGTTGGCACTGACAGATCAGGATGGGAACGGACCTTCGGATGCTTTGGAAGTGGAATAATGAACGACAACGGACTGCGACTAGCCAGCTTCGCTGCTAATTACCAACTGAAGCTGATGAACACGTTTTTCCAGCACAAGCCCTGCCATAGGCTAACGTGGTATAGCAACGCTGGAAACTCTTCTAAGCTGATTGACTATATTCTTGTCCGCCAACGATGGTCATCCTCTGTCCAAAATGTGCGAGTCCACCGCGGAACCAGCCTGCCCAGCGACCATGAGCTGGTACTGGCTCGAATCAAGCTTCGTCTAAGAGCTTCACACCAACGCTTCAATTGCCAGAAGAAACTGAATATCGACCTCCTCGCTGACGTCGCCGTATCAAATCGTTTCTCAGTCAGACTGGCAAACAGGTTCAGTGCGCTGGCGAACTCCGACGATCCAGATGAAGCTTGGGAAGGGGTAGAGTGTGCCCTGAAGGAAACAGCGGCGGAGGTTATCGGCTTCAGAGGCCCAAAACCAAGGACAATCCCTTTAAGCGAAACGACAATCTCGCTTTCAGAGCAAAAACGCAAGGCCGCTAACCCGTCTAGACGGAAGGAGCTAACAAAGCAAGTACGAGCCTCTCTGAAAGCCGATAAGGAACGCATGTGGAGAACAACAGCTGAGAACATGGAAAGAGCAGCGGCCACTGGTAACAGCAGGAAGCTATTCTCTCTGCTAAGAGATTCAACTGGTCGACGGCCAACAGTCAGCGAAAGCATTTTGGACGACGCTGGTCAACCAATTCGATCCAAACCTGAAAGAGTAAAACAGTGGGCGAGCTACTACTCTCAGCTACTAAACCGCCCTACCCCTGCGACGGCAGATGTCGAACTTGACATGTTAGCTGACACCGTGGCGGAGTCAGATGACATCCCAACCCATCCACCGTCACATGAAGAAATCCTTAAAGCTATCAGAGCACTGAAACGAGGCAAAGCAGCAGGCCCTGATGGCTTGCCCGCGGAGATTTACAAGGTTGCTGCCCCCGTTATTGTTCCTAAACTGGCGGAAATATTTCAGTCCATTTGGCGCAGTCAACAAACACCCAAAAGGTGGCAAGAGGCGATCCTTGTCCCCGTCTTTAAAAAAGGGAACAGGCGTCTCTGCAAAAGCTACCGTGGAATATCACTCCTTCCAGTTGCGGGAAAGATTCTGTCAATTGTGATTTTGGAGAGGCTCAGCAACAAATTGGACTCTGAAACTAGGGAGAACCAGGCTGGCTTCCGCAAAGGACGCGGCACCGTTGACCAAATCTTCGCGTTGCGCCAGGTGCTTGAACGTCGGCATCGGTATAGCCAACCAACAATTACTGCATTCCTGGACTTTTCTGCTGCCTTTGACAGCATCGATCGAGCTTCCCTGTGGAAACTCTTGGCCGCCTGCGGAATTCCATCTCTGTACATCAACCTGATCAGAAACATGTACAACAACTCTACTACAAGGGTTCGCGTATATGGCGACGTAAGCGACCCATTTGCTGTCACGACTGGTGTTAGACAAGGAGATGTACTGTCTCCTCTATTATTTTTACGCGCCGTTGACAGAGCCATGTCCAAAACTGTGCAGCCGGAAGACGGCGTTGTGATCAGTGAAAATGACGTATTGGCCGACTTAGAATATGCTGATGACATAGCAATTTTGGCGTCCAACGAACCTGCGATGCAGCAACTTATAGACCGAGTGATACAGCATAGCGATCCGATTGGTCTTAAGCTGAACGCGGGCAAATGCAAGTACATTACTTCCGCAGCGCACCAACAAGGACTCTCAGTTGGCCATGACATTATTGAAAAAGTGGATGCCTTCCAGTACCTCGGCTGCCAGATCTCTCCAAATGGTGAACCCACGGCAGAAATAGACTGTAGAGTTGGCAGAGCTCTGGCTGTCTTCAACACCCTGTATAACTGCCTGTGGCGCCGACGAGAAATATCCGTGCGCACCAAGCTACGCGTTTTCGATAGCATGGTCATGTCGGTACTACTTTACGGGCTGGAAACAACACCCTTACGCAGCTCCGATATCCGTAAACTGGAGGTTTTTGAAAATGGATGTCTGCGTCGTATTCTTGGATTAAGGCTTGCTGACCATGTCACTAATATTGAACTCAGATCTCGTGCTGGGAATAGACCTCCATTGGAAGCACGACTGAGGAAATGTCGGCTGCGATGGCTTGGACATGTTGCCCGAATGGACCAGAGACGCCTCCCTTACCGGTGTTTCTTCTCGACCGTCCCTCCTACCTGGCGTGCCAGGCCAGGACGACAACGGCAAACCTGGGAAAAGAATGTCCATGAAGATCTCAAGGGGCCAATGAGTCTGTATACCCTTGGCCGTTTCAACTGGAATGACACCGTTAAAACATTGGCAGCAGATCGAGCTCAGTGGAAAGAAATTACGTCAGAGGCAACAGCTAACCAAAGGCCACCTATGTCTTCGTGGCGAAGATGACGGTGATCAAGTACAAGTAAAAGATGAATAATTTAATCGAATGCAAGATGACTTTTAAGGGAAAATTTACTGGCAAATAAAATTTAATTTCTTAATTATTTACGTAATGTAGTTAAGTGATAACTCCACAATCCAAATAATCCACACATTTTGCGAGCACCAGGCTATTAGTGTGGGGATAAGTCAGAAACATGTCCGTGTGGCTCTATTCCCAAAAAATCATTTACCTTTACTAGAGCTATAGGTGTGACAGGCTATTGCCTTCCCTGCCAGGTCTAGATAACTAGAGATTAGACTGAAATTGGAACTGGGCTTACTTTGATCTAAAGGTAGAGTAGAACGCACAGCGCAGGTTTATTCCAGATGTATAGCTTTTAATGGAGCAACCAAGTCCAGCCAGAGTATAATAAGTAGCAAATCATTATGATAGAATAAAGAGACATAAACTCCTTGACCCAAAGTCAAATGTAGTAGAATAGCAAACATTAAGAGACCACATTGGCCATATATATAACTTGGCCGGTAGACTGGTAGTCGATGGCTGGTTAACACAGAAGGCCAACTAGCAAAGTCATAGATGAAGACTGATCAGCTAAGACAGAGAGAGACTGGCGAAAGACTGGCCCAGGAGCTCAAGGCACACCTCCTTTTATAGGAGATCGGCCCCTTTGATGTCTCATCTTAATGTCAACTAAAATGTTATCATGAACGTGTCGGGTTCTAATTATGGCTCGAGATCTTAGATTGACGCACATGGAGACAACTCGAGTTCTCGAAGGAGGGGCTGTACTCAAGAGGGGGCTCACACCGAAGGAAAGGGGGGTTCCAACTAAAAGGCAAGGGAGGGTTCTAGCTGAACCGATTACGTCGAACCCTGTCAACGCACAAGCCTAAGGAACCCATACCTCGCATACGCATAGCTGACGCTATACAGCACGTACTACACATATACGTACTAGACACGCTAACCTCAATAAGCCAGCTTAAATCTGCGCATGCGCCTTATGCAGAAGAGAGAACGGTGGGAAGTTAGAAATTAGCTAGCTAGGTACGAGACAATTCTACTTATGGATTCTATGATGCCTGGTTACATTCCTCCCTCTCTAGATTCGAGCTCCGTCGAGAGCGGGATTCAGCGCACGAACATACTAGTCTCAACAATCACCACCTAAGACTAACGACCACCAACGGGTTGGTTAGGTGATTGGTAGAAACAAAGCACAGAAACAGTACATATATACAGTTGAAATGACAACTAAAGTTCAATATTTTAGGTTGTTCAATTCTTTCAAAAAGAGCTCTGGTTTTCTGTTCAGTCCAACCGAATCATTGCGCAGAGCTGCTATAACAGGAACAGCATTTCCGATCAGTCCATGAACACCGGCAGAATTTAGATCCATCCTTGAGTACATCAGCACGTCGGTAGATTGCATTCACGTAGGCAGATCCAAGAAAATTCCGTTTATTTGATCACCACAAATAGAAGCACTAGTACCTAGTTACGGCGCCAGACGTAACGTAAAATAAGACTGCATTAATGAACACTAAACCATTGACGAATCGACGTCGAGATATCAGGCCATTGGGGCGATAAGCATGATGCTGTGCACTTTATAGGACAGCCGCAAAAATTCAGTGACGGACTGATGATGATTTGGAAATTGTCAAAGTCCAGACAAAGATTCGGTGGTAAACGGAACAGGAAGCAGAATCTGCTATGCCACCACGCAAACTTCGCGGTGACGCAGTAGTAGTGACACACAGTCACTTACGCTGTCCTTAAGGTTCCTACGAGGCACGCATAGCAGCATCGCTAGCGTGGCTAATCTCGCGACAATCAAGCGAAGCCACCAGCACAATACAGTATGCTTCAGGCTGTCAGATGCTATGTCCCACCTTGGTCTTTCCAAATACCAACCTTTCTTAGCTAAACAGGCTAAGACGTCGTTCGACGCTACAGCGTAGGAGAAATCCAGGCATACTCTCTGTTTGTGAACACGCGGGTGCTCTCTGAAACGCAAGTGAACAGCATTCCACAGGGGTAGGTGTCCTCTCGTAGCTATTCGAGACACTAACTGTTCAGACACCGTGCAAAGTACTAGTTTACTAAAAAGGTTCGCAAAGGTTTTCGGAAACCTAACCGAAAGGAAAAGGGTTGTATCTGCGGAGGTGAGTAGGCGACCCAGTAGGTAGGCTATTATACAGAAACCCAAGTATGAGCCTAGGTTCATATATGCCTCGATGTGCCAACGGCACCGAACTCCGATGCTGGCTCCCACACGCTTATTTCCGTGTCGGCTCCCAGTAGTCGGTGTAGGAGTTCGTGTAGACTTTGGACTAAACTCAACAGCGTTAGTTATGGCGGTGACATGTGTGCAGCGTTCGCTGTTCACAGAACAATCTCTAGGGCATCTATGCCCTTCCAGAAACGGTGTCACAATTGCGATACTTCTACCTGGTGGATATGTGACTGGTAGTTCAGTGCTGTCGTTTACTACCAGTGTTTCCTTCGTAGCTGCAGCTGCAGCATTAACCTCAGAGTTGCTCGTCGGCAAGCTGGTGCACTTAGGCTTTATGTCTAAACCAGCTCTGTCATCTGCAGCTGTGATTACGAGAGCCCTAACGTCGGTTTCGCACAGTTCTTCATAGGAGTTGTTACCGTAACAAGTGTTTCTTGGCTGCTTAATTTCGATTGATAGCTAAAGGCCACAGAAATCTCAGTGCAACACTCTACGTACGTAGAAACATGGTGCTGGTCCGCTTCCGCGGTGGGTTCACTTCTGCAGGTGTTGTTGTCCATAGGCGCAGCAACGCTCAGTTGCACGGACAGACACTCTGTATGGCTAACAACTGCTATTGCCGCGTCTCTGGTGTCAGTACTTCTAAAGTAACTTGACACATCCTCTGTTACTTCACTGTCGAGCTGACTTTTTACTCGGCTGTGACAGTCGGGATCGGAAGCTCTCGGTTCTGTGTGATAATCATCAGAGAAGGCCTTGGCAGAGCCTACAGGATCTTGAGCCTCAAAGGCTTTGAAGGCGTTCGCACCTAGAACGGCATCGAATGGAAGTTTAGGGACAACGTAAGCTCTCACTAGTGTCTCAACCCCGCCTAGCTTTATTCTCACGCTGCAAGTGCCTTCTGGCAGCACTGCAGTTCCTACTGATGTGATAGGTGGGACATTAGCTAAATCTTCAACTTCTGTAGCAAAGTATCGGTCGACTAAGGTGATATTACTGTTAGGGTCTACAAGCATTTCGGCTGGAATGCCTGACAACCAACCCAGCACTATTAGTGCTTGGTCAGAACGCGTTACTGGGTCACTTCTCAATGAACGGGGATGCGCGGAAGCAAGAACACTTCTGCACGCTGCAGCTTCAGGGGACGAAGTGGTTGGGCCAATGGTAAGGCTGTTTTTACCGACACTCTCTCGACCCTTAAAGCAGTGTTTTCCCGAAGGCTCGTTCAGCGGCACTGCTGTCACGGACCGTTCACGTTGTTGCCAAATTAAAGGCGTTTGTTCTGGGGCCTCAAGGCTTAACTCGGTTTTAGTTGACACTTTCTGTGGGAAAGTATCTTCCCTCCCTTCTTGGAAACTATAAACATGGCCTGAAGCAGCTTCATAGCCTTCTTGTTCTTTAGCTCTAAGAAAGGCATCTCGAAAGCTAGAAGGCCGAAATGCGATGATGAATCTGCGGATTTCTGACTTTAAACCGTTTAGGAAAAGGTCACGGATGAGTCTGTCTCGATCTGTGCCAGGAATAGAGTCGCCATAGACCCTTTTTACTAACTCGTGAATCGCTCGAGCAAATTCATCAACACTTTCAGTTGGTTTCTGTACGCGTCGGTGTAGCTCGCAGCTATCTACACTTTTAGGTTTACTGGACAGACGGCTCCGGAGGGCGGTAACTAAGTTAACCCAGGAAGCCTGCACACTGAGGGGAAGTGCGGTAAACACTTCAGCTGCATATCCTCGTAGGTAGCTTGGGAGAAGAGAAGTTTTGAGGGAATCCGGCCACTGATTTACGCGAGAGACTCGTTCAAAGTAACCTATAAATTCCTCAAAGTCATCTGAGAGCTCGCCTTTAAATATTGGGATATGTTTAGGGTCAATTAAATTACATTCCCAAAAGCTGTGTTTAGAAATTTTAAAACTTTCGCTGCCTAGCATGGTATATATTGACGGAGAGATTTTTTTCTTAGAGAAAGACTGAGTGCTCAAGGGCCAAATTCAAAGCGAAGCTGAAACTACAGCAAAATCTCTGAACAGCCGTTACTAACACGTCTACTCACTCACAGGGCTGAGCGAAAATGAACTGAATTAAAGGTCAACAAAACTCGAAAAGGTCCTAGGTTGCCCTTTTCGGCACCACTGTGACAGGCTATTGTGTGGGGATAACCTGTCCGTGTGGCCCTCGGCCAGGTCTAGATAACTAGAGATTAGACTGAAATTGGAACTGGGCTTACTTTGATCTAAAGGTAGAGTAGAACGCACAGCGCAGGTTTATTCCAGATGTATAGCTTTTAATGGAGCAACCAAGTCCAGCCAGAGTATAATAAGTAGCAAATCATTATGATAGAATAAAGAGACATAAACTCCTTGACCCAAAGTCAAATGTAGTAGAATAGCAAACAGTAAGAGACCACATTGGCCATATATATAACTTGGCCGGTAGACTGGTAGTCGATGGCTGGTTAACACAGAAGGAAGGCCACCTAGCAAAGTCATAGATGAAGACTGATCAGCTAAGACAGAGTAAGACTGGCGAAAGACTGGCCCAGGAGCTCAAGGCACACCTCCTTTTATAGGAGATCGGCCCCTTTGATGTCTCATCTTAATGTCAACTAAAATGTTATCATGAACGTGTCGGGTTCTAATTATGGCTCGAGATCTTAGATTGACGCACATGGAGACAACTCGAGTTCTCGAAGGAGGGGCTGTACTCAAGAGGGGGCTCACACCGAAGGAAAGGGGGGTTCCAACTAAAAGGCAAGGGAGGGTTCTAGCTGAACCGATTACGTCGAACCCTGTCAACGCACAAGCCTAAGGAACCCATACCTCGCATACGCATAGCTGACGCTATACAGCACGTACTACACATATACGTACTAGACACGCTAACCTCAATAAGCCAGATTAAATCTGCGCATGCGCCTTATGCAGAAGAGAGAACGGTGGGAAGTTAGAAATTAGCTAGCTAGGTACGAGACAATTCTACTTATGGATTCTATGATGCCTGGTTACATAGGAAAAGTTGCAGCATTTTAAAAATGCAAAATAAAAATAATGATGCCATTTACATTTTTAGAAAACAAAAGATATCTATTACCATTTTAGTTTCTTTTATTCTCTGTATTTCAGGCAAAATTAAAATTTTTCTGAAAATTACTATTCTTGTACAAATTCCGTATTGTAAAGTCTAATCTGGCTATGAACTTAGGTAACATCAGCTATATACAAAATTGGACTTATTGGACTATAAGAACATCGGCTCTTAATTCCTTAGCTTGTTATTATATCTGAGTATAATTACTTTGTTACTGGAGATTTCTGATTAAAATATGTACAAATGTTTTTGCATGGTTGAAATATATAAATTTTCATCCATTAAACATATATATAAGCCAAAACTATTTTTCACAAGTTTCAAAGAAAGTAGAAATGCACAATTTCTCCAACTTGAATTAAACGAAATTTTTTCTATTTGGCTTGCTTCATCAGGATTTTTAAACTTTAAATGACGTTTCTTCAAAAGATTTTTAAAAACCCGTGCTATTTGTTCCATCCATAATTTTTAGTATATATATAATTCTGTTGATCTGTGCACTGGATTAATTACTAAACAAACAGCAATATATATACTTAGTCCAAAAAGTCCAGTCTCGATTTAAACAATTAGAAAGATTCAGTGGCGTAGATACAAAAAAATTTCAGGGGGGGCGGTTTGGACCGAAGTCTGGGGGGGATGGTTAAATTTTTTATTTTTTGCTCAATGCACATTGAACTTCAATGTATGAACACTACGTACAAAATTTTTATAAGCTTCTAAGCTAAAATCTATTGTAACCGAAAGCGGCAAGATAAAACCCAAAAAGGGGGGTCTGGGGGGCGGAGCCCCCCAGAAGTTGAGAAAATTTTTCAATTTTGCCATTAAAACGCTATTGAAACATTGAATTCTTTGCATTGTATATTATCAATTGCCAAACCAAATTTTGTAGTTTAATTTGCTATATATTTTCCATTTGTACAGTCTCGTACGAAAACTCAGATTGGATGCTCCCATTATGAGAACAGGGTATTCCAAGCAGCACATTTCCAGTATCCACCATTTAAGGCAATCATGTTTGCAATAATGCAGCTAATAAAACTACAAAGCTGGCAAAGCAAAGTAAAGTAAAGCAAACTAGTAAAGGTTTAGTTATATATAGTATACTAATAACTAAGTCGCGCCGAAGGCGCGAAAATGTTTGAATGAAGTACAAATGCACTAATTTTTGGGGCATTTTTGTACAATTTCTTTGCGTTTATAATAAATTTAAAAGCCCGCGCTTCGCGCGGGCTTAAAATTTTTCTTCTGGCCAATTTTTGTCAGGGGGGCAAAACCATTTCGGGGGGGGGGGGGCCGGCCCCCCCCCCCCCCCTATATACGCTAGTGGAAAGATTAAATTTAAGCTAAAACTGACATTTTATTATATATACAAGTAGGAAAAATGCTCCTTGCAGTCGCATGAAAAATACAATATGAGCCAGAAGGACAGCATTCAATTCGGGAAAAGACAAGATTTAAAATGTATAATATGAGCCAGCATTTACTTATGTAAAGGACAAGATTTAAAAGTTTAATATGAGCAGCTCCCTTTCTCGGGCTCATATTGACGCCATGGGAACGATGTTGTGTGCGCAACTTAATCGATGCCAACGTATATATAAAATTAGAGTAAGTGTAAAATAGACACTGCTCAGAGCCGCCCCCCCCAGGAGCCTGCACAGAGTAACTTAACATGCTACTTAGACTATTGATAATATCACACTATTTACGTAATTACGTATTATATATTTACGCAACCATAATCTGGGGTATTTTTACACAACGCACTTTTCAGCAAGTCCTTTTTGTCATTGTAGCCAGCATATATATATACCATTAGCTAGCTGTCATATATCATTAGCTTCTGTCACAGATCTGGTGTATTCAATAAAGTATATATATGTCTGACTGAATGCTCTATCAGAATCATATGAGCAAGACACGACGAAGATAAAGAGAAACCACTCCCTCCGGGCTGTCCGTGCGGCGTCAATATGAGCCCGAGAAAGGGAGCTGCTCATATTAAACTTTTAAATCTTGTCCTTTACATAAGTAAATGCTGGCTCATATTATACATTTTAAATCTTGTCTTTTCCCGAATTGAATGCTGTCCTTCTGGCTCATATTGTATTTTTCATGCGACTGCAAGGAGCATTTTTCCTACTTGTCCTATTTCATTTTTGGGAATGAGGGAATGTGTAATGTGCTAATATGGTTTATTGACCATAACATTAACGCATACTGTTAAACTAAATGCTACCTGGGGTTTTTTACTGGGGGGGGGGGTGGGGGGGGGGCCCCCCACTTTTGGGTTCCCCCCTCACTCGACCTCTTCCCCCCCCCACTCTTTCCCCACCCCACTTGTTTGGGCTCCCCCCCCCCAATCACCCTTAGGAGCCCAGAAAATGCCAAATTTTTAGGATTTTTTGTCAAAACTTTCAAAAAATTTCCGGCTTAGCCGTAATTTTTTTGTCAAAAATGGTCTATTTTGGTGCTAAAACTCAATTTTTGAGCACTTTTAAGCTTAGTTATAGCAGTATATGTAGAAAACAGGCTGTTATACTGTATTTTTGGCATTTTTAGCCCATTTTATTCCCCCCTCACTTTTGGACCTCCCCCCCCCACTAGTGGGGGGGGGCGTTCTCCCCCACTCGTCCCCCCACTTATTTTAGCCTAGAAAAACCCCAGGGCTACCCCAGCAACTTGAACCAGGAACTGGTTCACGGTTGAACCAGTTGAACCAGACGAGATACGGCGTCGACAATATGCTCATCGTGTTCAGCGACCCCGATTTACTATATAAGGGCAAGCTTTCAGGCAGTTTCAACTTGTCTATTTCAAGTTACAGAGCGTGCTGCGGCTGCAGCGCCGCAGCGCAGCACGATAGCAGCACCGCACAGCGACGAGGATACTCTCATCGTGTTCAGCGACCCCGATTTACTATATATATAAGGGCAAGCTTTCAGGGAGTTTCAAATTGTCTATTTCAAGTTACAGAGCGTGCTTCAGCTGCAGCGCAGCACGATAGCAGCACCGTACAGCGACGAGGATACTCTCATCGTGTTCAGCGACCCCGATTTACTATATAAGGCAAGCTTTCAGGCAGTTTCAACCTGTCCATTTCAAGTTACAGGGCGTGCTGCACGGTGCTGCACCTGCAGCGCAGCACGATAGCAGCACCGTACAGCGACGAGGATACTCTCATCGTGTTCAGCGACCCCGATTTACTATATAAGGGCAAGCTTTCAGGCAGTTTCAACTTGTCCATTTCAAGTTACAGGGCGTGCTGCACGGTGCTGCGGCTGCAGCGCCGCAGCGCAGCACGGTAGCAGCACCGCACAGCGACGAGGATACTCTCATCGTGTTCAGCGACCCCGACTTACTATATAAGGGCAAGCTTTCAGGCAGTTTCAACTTGTCCATTTCAAGTTACAGGGCGTGCTGCACGGTGCTGCACCTGCAGCGTCGCTGCGGCTGCCGCATCGCAGTGCAGCGCAATAGCGGCACCACACGGAGAAGCAAACATGCCTATCGTGTTCAGCGACCCCGATTTACTATATATGGGCACCACCAAATGGCCGAAAATAGCCGTTTTTAGCGACTTTTCCCAACTTTGACCCTGGGCGAGGAACCACAGGCGCCATGCAGCCCGATGGTCACATCCGTCGGTTTCGGCGATATGCTCATCGTTTTCAGCGACCCCGATTTACTATATAAGCGCACCACCAAATGGCCGGAAAACGCCATTTTAGACGACTTTTTGACAATTTTCTATGTTGGGACCCTCGAAAATTTTCTAAGTCCGAATGTTCGTGAGCCCATGTTTGACAGTCTGTAAAAATCGCTAGAGGCCGAATTGGGCCAAAATAATCAATAGTGAACAGGTTCATGGTTTCGCTAACAAGATAATAATAGGTAAAGGTTACCACCATAAGGCATGTGAAAAATCAGTGTGCTAGAATAAGTAGCACGAGCGTAAAGGAGAAACACAAGAGAATAAAAAAAAAAACCCCACTTAGAAAGTAGGTCTGAAAAATGAAAATTTTCAAAGTTCATTTTTTCCGGGCAAGTTTGGTATCATTCGAAAGCTCTTGGCCTGGGGATTTCAAAAATGTAAATATTAGCTCTTAATTCCTTACCGTTAATTAGTTACGCCTAATTAAGCATTTTGAAAACACGCAATGTACCTTTTTGGCTCATATAATGGGGCGCTCTCCGAGCTGCCCCATGACAAGTACAACAGCGCACTCTATAATTTTGAAATAGCATAGGTCGACGCCAAGACTTCAATAATTTCAATTCAGCATTAGGTATCTTTACCACTACTTAAATTCAAAAGTTTCGGCGGTCTTGTGCTATCTATATAATCTGAGTTACTTATTAAGTATTATTTTTGTTTTATAATATATTAATATTCATAACAACGATATATACATTAGACATTATTATTACAAATTCTAAACATTCTAAGTAATGCTATAGCGCCGCAGGCGAAAATTTTTGAATAAATCATATTCTGATTATAAGAGAATCGCAGTTTTTCAAAAAGTTGTAAAGAAGTTTGATAAAGTTTTTGAAAATTTTAGTAAAATTTTGCTTTTGATAATAGGCTAAAATTGGTTCCGGTTCCGGTACGTTTTCAAAAACCGGAACCGGAACCGGAACCAAAAAGTACCGGAACCGGAACCGAAATTCCGGTCGATCCCTAGTACGCAGTTCTATGACAAAAGTTGCTCAGCTCACTTAGAGCTTTCATTTGATAACAAATTTGACCACTTTTGAAAATTTTCAATTTTGACCGAAAATCGCTTAAGGGGGGGGTCCATCGTGAAAAATTTTTAGACCACGGATTTCGCTCATTGTCACACATAATGTAGCCACATATGCCGTACATTTCAAGTTTAAATTTAGAGTTGTTTCGTTCAATTCTCCGTAAGTTATGAGCCAGTCATTGAGTACAATTTGAATATCAGCGAAAATGAGCGCGCTGCAGACAACTGAAGCAAGTTTGTGCAAATCAACTTCATATATTTAGCTAACTTTGTTATGCACATTTAAAAACCATTAATAAGAACATTTTCGAACAGTTTCAAGCCGGATAAGCATGATCAGAAGCTTTCTTACAGGATTTTCCGAAGAAACAAGGCCCCTGTTCATCCCGATGTAATGAAATATTTAAGAGCGCTTAACTTAAAATAGAAGCATTTCCGAGCCATAGTTCTATGAGAAGAATTCATCCCTGCGCTGAGAGCTTTCGATTGATGTATAATATGCCATATTTTGAAAATTTTGAAAAATCGCTGTTTTGTGAATTTCGGGGTCTGAGGTTCCCGATTGGCGCACTGAGAAGTACTGGACACAGCTGTCGGCATAATTCATGCAACAAATTGATCCTAAGGCATGAATAAATATGATTAAATGCAAAAAATGTAATTTCGCAACACAGCTTGACCGTAAAATGCCTATCTTTCGAAATAACATCAATTTTCGCAATTTTGCAGAAAAAACTAATTTCTGCGCCAAAAAATCTCGACACTGGCAAAAGATTCCAAGTAACATTGGGTATCGTTCGAAACCTTTATATATATGCTGTGTCACTGTGGAATTAGAATTTTCAGTTAGGACTTCTAGTTTTCATAATATGCAGTCAAACTTAGTGACCCCCAATTTTGGTCACCAAAAACGACTGATTTCAGTGATTTTCGGCAGTTCGCTAGCTTCAAAAATTTATTAAAATTTTTTGAAGAAATAATTCAAAATTCTAATTCCACAGTGACACAGTATCTGTTTAGAGGTTTAAATGGATACCAAATGTTACCCGGTATCTTACACCGGTTTCGAGATTTTTTTGGCGCAGGATTATAATCGACACTTTTTTGATTTCCTATGTTTAACACATGCATACCTCTACTTTGAGGTGAATTTTATCAACAACCGTAAGAGATCCAACTTAAATTTTATAAACTCGTTAAAATATCTTACTTGGACCATAAAATATGTGAAAATGAGAAAAATCGGAGATGGTCGAAAAAATGACGCTAAAGTGGACCCCCCCCTTAAGTCCCCACCCCACCACAGCACTCTACAGCCACTTTGGGTATGCAGTTCTATGACAAAGGTTGCTCAGCTCACTTAGGGCTTTCATTTGATACCAAATTTTACCACTTTTGAAAAATTTCATTTTTGACCGAAAATCGCCTATAGCCATGGGGGAAAACCCACATTTTCGGATTTTGGCTGGAACTTTTCTATTATAAGGGTTATCTGAGAACTTTATATACCATCGTACTTGGCGTACTTAGAACTTTCTTTTAAACCTATTTGCACTTCTCTAAGTTGTACCGTTAGAGCGGTATAATGCAAAAAGTAGCGGGGGAAAACCCAATGGGGGAGAAAACCCAAATGGCGGGAAAATAAACCCACCCCTCCACAGGTCATAAAAATTGTTCTATCGCAATTCTGACACTTCCAGTGTAAAATTCAATTCTCTTTTAGTTAGTATGAACCAAAAAACCCGATCTAAGTAGCTTTTTTTGAGATCTCATGTGCCGTTGAAAATGCTGCATCAAACGGCCAGGTTTCATAAAGTTTAACACATATATAAACATAGGGCAATTTTTGAAAAATGCTAAAAATGATGTAATTTGATAAAACTTATTATTCTATCGCGTAGAGAATGGTTTTTTACGTAGAATTGGCTGTTAAAATCCACAATTGTACCTGTATTGGGTCCTCCAGCTGCGAAATGACACTTTTAAGGTTTTTAGCCCCTAGCTAGCCAGGTAAGCAAAATTATCCGAATCTGACCGCATAGGATGACGCAGCGTGCTCGATAGTACTGTGCTATAGTCTCTAATTGTTTCCGTATTGAGTTGTTAAAAAAATTTTCAAAAAATTTGGGTGGGTTTTTTCCCCGCCACGTTTGGCAATGTGCCAGACTAACGGTACAGCGGATCAAGGTTTTTTTTTTAGGCCATAGCTTAGGCCATGGCCTAAATTTATGAGTCGATGGCCTAAAGAATTTTGGCCGTTGAGGCCATTTGGCCTAAATTTTTCGACGAAAACCCATTTAAATTTTATTGATTTTTAAGTAAAAACAACAATTTTCTAAAAAATTTTCGCGCCTTCGGCGCGAATTTACACATTTTTCTGGGCTGCAACAGCCGCCAGCTAGTTACATTATCTATTTGCACTTTATAAATACACATTCAAGTTATAATTTTATTTATATATATTATATACTATTCTAAAGATTTCATCAAAGAAATGCTATTTTAGTATGTAGTTTAACTTTATTTCTATTAGTTTAATTTTTTCTTTCTTTGGTTCATACTCGTATGCTCCTACCTGTTTTAATTTTCAATAAAAATTCATTAATTCATTAAAACTGTCGTGCACTGTTATTTCTATGCTAAAGGATCTATTTTTGCTATTTTAAGGTAAAAACGTAGTTTTTCTAGTGTGTTAAACAGTGACGATGGCGATTTATGTTGTTAAACAGTGATTTTTGAATATATATCGCCTGAATATATGATAACTGTAATTTTAACAATGCGTACAATAACGCACATCCTAGAAATTAACAAAATTTGGATGGCCTAAATTTTTTGGCTGATGGCCTAAAAAATTTGAGTCGTTGAGGCCATTTGGCCTAAAGTTCGGCGACCAAAAAAAAAACCCTGCAGCGGATCGGTCTAATTTTGGCTGTTTGCAAAGACGAAGAGTTGCCATCATTGCACATATTTGCAAAACTTTTCTAGCCCAACCCAGTCAAAAGTTACATCGGTCCAACCAAACTTTTGGTAAATTTTTGGATGGTTGAACCAAAAAGTAGTTGTCATTTTCAAAATGTCATAAAGTAAGCAGGAGTGAACCAAATGACTTGATCTTTGCATACATACAGTAGGTTAGAAAGAGTCGCGCTTCCTGCTGCTATGTTTTGGAGCTCATATCTCCAACCCATGACCCAGGAGGCGGTAGGGTTTTTTCCCCCCAAAAAGGGGGTGGGTTTTTTTCACGCCATGGCTACGTCCCTACCCCACCCCACAACAGCACTCTACAGCCACTTTGAGCATGCAATTCTATGACAAAAGTTGCTCAGCTCGCTTAGGGCTTTCATTTGATATCAAATTTTACCACTTTTGAAAATATTCAATTTTGACCCAAAATCGCCAAGTCCCCAGCCCACCCCACCACATCACCCCACAGCCACTTTGGGTACGCAGTTCTATGACAAAAGTTGCTCAGCTCACTTAGGGCTTTCATTTGATACCAAATATGACCACTTTTGAAAAATTTTATTTTCGACCACTTGACCCCCACCCGACTGACCCTTCAGACAGCAAACTGGAACCAGCTCAGCAAAATAGGTACGTCGGACGGCAAAACGGATACCGGAAATTAGCTGGGCGCACCAGAAAAGCCCTATAGATAAAGTTTTAAGAGGCCAGGTAAAGCCTACTATGGACCTCCAGGAAGCGGTTTCCGACTTGGCCCTCCCGACGGCAAAGTGGAACCAGCCCAGCAAATTTGGGCTACCCCATTTTAATTTTTGACCCAAAATCGCTAAGTCACCACCACATCCCACCACAGCACTCTACAGCCACTTTGAGCATGCAATTCTATGACAAAAGTTGTTCAGCTCACTTAGGGCTTTCATTTGGTACCAAATTTGACCACTTTTGAAAAATTTTATTTTTGACCACTTGACTCCCTACCCGATTTACCCTTCAAACGGCAAAGTGGAGCCAGTCCAGCAAAAATGGGTGGGTCGCACGGCAAAACGGACTCCGGGAATGAGCTGGGCGCACCAGAAAACCTCTATGGACAAAGTTTTGAGAGGCTATGCACAGTCCTATATGGTGTTCTTGGAAGTCGGTACCGACTGGACCCTCCCGACAGCAAAGTGGAACCAGCCCAGCAAAATGGGTGGGTCGGACGGCAAAACGGACACCGGAAATGAGCTGGGCGCACCAGAAAACCCCTATGGACAAAGTTTTGAGAGGCTATGCACAGTCCTATATGGTGTTCTTGGAAGTCGGTACCGACTTGACCCTCCCGACAACAAAGTGGAACCAGCCCAGCAATATGGGTGGGTCCGACGGCAAAACTTCTTACGGGAATCAATTCGCCGTGCCAGAAAACCTTTGTATGAAAGAACTGAGCTTTCTAAGTTGAATACACAGCGAGAAATTTCGATTTCTCATTTTTCGAATTTTCACCATTTTTGACCGGCCACTGTGGTCGCATGGGAAGTGATAGAGAAACGAGACTTACGTAGCCATTTAGTTAGTTCAATATATGTCGTTTCTGAATATAAAAAGAAATCGGCTCCAGCTCTTAACGTTCGAGCTGCGCAGCGACCACAAAAATCGTCATTTTTCGCTCTGAGCCGACTTTGCGGCGCCGCTGCGGCGCTGTAGCGCACCTGCGGCGCAAAAACAGTAGCGATTCTTAAATGGCGCATGGTGTACTACCAGACCCTATACCCCTTTAGGTCTGGCCTCCGCTGCAGATTACGTGAAAGAGGCGGGAAATCAGGACAATACGACCATTAAATAGGAGAAACCGGAAAAAACATTGCCGCCATAACCGGTCCGGGGCGCAACTTTTTAACGGAAAGTGATACGGGGCTGAAACTTCACAGATATACTAAACTCGATGTGCTCTACAATTTGCGCATGAAATCTGCGCAGGATTTTGCGCAGCTTCTGCGCAGCTTATTTTACACTGTCTCCAGCCACTTTTCACATATTACAGGAAGCCGCTGTCGCGACCCCTACGATACACCTCCATACCCAGCGACAGCTATGTTGAGGGGTACCCTGCCCCGCTCTTATTCGATTTTAAACCCATGATTTATGTCAAAATCACTTCATAGTTGATTGTTCCTTGTCATTAGAAACGGCTGAAAATGCTATTTTTGGCATAAAAATTGAAAAACTTTAGGGGGGGGTTGGGGGGGATTGGGGGGGGTCTCCAGAGGGCCCCCCAAAAAAAAGTTTGGGGGGAGCCCCCCACCCCAAATCTCCGTTACACCTATGATTGCGAGAAATACACGTTTTTTATAGTTGTATGGACTTTTTGACTGCATATTAGCCTTCTTTTGAACTTAGAAACACCTGGACAATCAGGTTTTAGAGTTTAAAACCACTGTCTAATGTTAAAATTAATTCATGATTCGATGTTTATTAGTATTACAAACGGCCAGTAGCGGCGCCAGGATTTTTTGAAGGGGGGGCCCGACCCAAAAATCCGGCGACCTTTTTTGGGAAATCCTGAATTTTTGCCAAATTTTACCTTCATTTTCCAAAACTTTTCTCAAATTTTAGCAAAAATTTTTCGATTTTTTTGCAAAAATATGCCGATTTTTGAAAAAATTTCTTAAAAACACTCAAATTATGCATATAAACAGCTGAAAAATTTTTCAAGGGGGGGAGCCCGACACCCCAAAGGGAGGGGCCCAAATCGCAAAGGGGGGGCCCGGGCATAGGTGTAACGGGGATTTGGGTTGGGGGAGGCCCCCTCCCCCCAAAATTTGGGGGCGGGCCCCCTTTTTAGACCTCCCCCAAACCCCCTCAAGACCCCCCAAACCTCCCCCAAAAAATTTTTCAATTTTTATGATAAAAATAGCATTTTC
>JASAND010030560.1:0-23425 GCA_030248195.1 Trissonchulus latispiculum | reverse complement strand
GTGTGTGTGTGTGTGTGTGTGTGCCCGCGCGTGTGTGTGAGTGTGTGTGTGTGTGCGTGTGTGTGCGTGCGTGCGTGTGCCCGCGCGCGTGTGTGTGTGCGTGTGTGTGCGTGCGTGTGTGTGCCCGCGCGTGTGTGCCCGCGCGTGTGTGTGTGCGTGCGTGCGTGTGTGTGCCCGCGCGTGTGTGTGTGAGTGTGTGTGTGCATGTGTGTGCGTGTGCGCAAAAGACATATTGTGTAGATGCCATTATTAGAGGTTACGGCGAAAGAGTACACAAGAAATCAGTGTGTATGATATTAGAAAGCAATAAACAGATTGGTCAGTCTCCTTGAAATTTCGAATCCGTTTCCAAAAAAGAAAAAATTGCATATGCTGTTTCACGGAATTTTCCCGGGGAGGAAGAATTTAGGGGGGGGAGCGGGAAATTTTTTGCAAAAATGAGCCAAAATGGTATTTATTGGCGTATTTTGCATGGTGAAACACGCAAAACGTTCTCAAAAATGCCAGGACTTAATCTAAAAATAGACAATTGTACGAAACAATCTCCGGAAATTTTTGACAATTTGCGTATTTAGACAAAAATTTGGGCCTTCAAAAAATCCCGGGGGTGAGGAAGCGAAAATCCCAGGAGGGATGATTTCGGGGGAAGGTCAAATTCGGGAGGGCTCTCCGCCCCACCCTGTGTTTCTGCGAAGCACTTTCTTCCCTTGGACTGTCCCAGAATTTCCCAACATTTGTTGTGAGAGCGACAACACCCCACCCGTCCTCCCAGCTGAGAGAGCCCAAAATACAGTACGCAGTACGTTACTAAACTAAACTGTACACAGTACAGTACCAGTTGACACACGGTTATGCACATAGTTGCAGCTGTATATAGAACAACAAGAAATAAAAATGCTCCTCTGGAGCATGAAAAAAGTAATATGGGTGATGGTGAGGTTGCAAAATCAAGAGAGGATTAGTCCTTAAAATGCTTAATATGGGGCTAGGTTCAAAAATAGAAGAGGACTAGGTTGTGAGCGAATTAATATGGGCACAGCTTCGCCAAACAACCCATATTCGCGGTTTGTAAATGTAAATTATTATGCATATCTACGATACATTTAGTTTATAGTTCATACATAAATAATCTACAGCTACGGTATGTGTTCGAGCTTTATTCGAACTTTTATTTTAGCAATAGTTTTCTTCGATAAGTGCTTTATACTAACATGCGAAATTTAAGTATCCATTTATACGAAAAATTTATATTCAAGAATAATTTAGGACTCTCCGACGATCTTCGATTTCCTCCTGACTTGGACCAATATATAGCTTTTGCATCATATCCTTAGATCTCTCCTAGTAGTAGAGCCTGCCATAGCAGGGTTTTTTCAAAATCGAGCATGCGTAAATTTTGAGTATTTTAGTTTTTGACTGCGTATTTTTGTTTGGTACTGCGTAAAATTTCAAATTTGCCGATATTGCTAAAAATCGATTATTTTACGTTTTACACAATTAATGCTTCGTGAATATCGTACAATCGCACACGGAAAGATCACTTATATATTAAACAGTATATAAGTTAAATTAAAAAAACAAAGTACAGCATATGTTCCTAAAGGTACGTATTTGCATGCATATAGCTAAGTGCATTTATGAAACCTGCTTACATTATGCTGCAACTTAAGATGAAACAAAATCCAAGAACACAGTAAAACAAAATGTACTCTCGTGTGCAGACTTAGCTAATACTTAGTTTTAGCGAGGGATAGCACAAAGAGACAATGCTGTGGGAATTTTGCTAGGTACGTGGAGGGGGGGAGAGAAGCCATAGTTCAACACAACAAAATGATGATAATTTACGTATATATTCCTAGCTAGTCTAACAGTGCATGCAAACAGCTCTATATTCAATGAGTATTCAACGTTTAAATTTTTGGATTTAAAAAATCCAAATTTTTTATTGACTGACATTGATAGCTCTAAGCTAAGACGAAACGTGAAATCCCGCGAATATGGGTGTTCGACGAAGCTGTGCCCATATTAATTCGCTCACAACCTAGTCCTCTTCTATTTTTGATCCTAGCCCCATATTAAGCATTTTAAAGACTAGTCCTCTCTTGATTTTGCAACCTCACCATCACCCATTTTGGTACTCAAACTCAATTTTGAGCACTTTTTAGCATAGTTATAGCAATGTAGGAAACGGGCCATTTTTCAGACTATTTTCCCCCACTCACTTTTCGACCTCCCCACCCTCACTATTTTCGCCTAAAATAAACCCAGTTTATAAAAGTTTTAACTGTCTTCGTTACCACAATTTTGCAACTTTTGACGTAAAAAATGAACAAAAACAAGAAGATAAGTCACTAAGCTGAACGAAATCTACACAAGAAAGTAAAATGCTCCCTCGGAGCATGGAAAAGTAATATGGGTGCATGGGGTGAGGTTGCGAAATCAAGAGAGGACTAGCTTTGAAAACGCTTAATTATGGGCTAGGTTCTAAAACAAAGGAGGACTACGTACATAGGTTGTGGGCGAACTAATATGGGCACAGCGTCGCCGAACAACCCATATATATTGGCGGGCTGTAAATATTATACATTCATCTATATCGATTTCTAGACTTTAAATTATAGCTCCAGATTCTAAATTAGATGACACTAATCTATATCCGAAAATTCGTACTTCCATGTATTATATAGTCAGACTTTTCCTTCGAGAAAGTCTAAGCTTACTATTTTATGCATCTATACAAAAAGCATAAAGAATAATTTATAGCGATTGTCCTTGACTGCAACCCTGCCGGATTGAAAAAAGTTTTACCGCCACATCCCTATCTTTCTGTCCGATACTTGTCATAGTTCAACCAAATTTAAGGTATATATATATATAGCTAGCCTAAAACAGCCCAGGCAAACTACTATGTATATATATTTCGCAGATTACCTATGCAACATTTTTACTCTGTTGACCGTTCTATATGTGACAAACGCCGAAGCGAAGCGTGCAAGCCCGCGAATATGGGTTGTTCGGCGACGCTGTGCCCATATTAGTTCGCCCACAACCTAGTCCTCCTTTCTTTTACAACCTAGCCCATATTAAGCGTTTTCAAAGCTAGTCCTCTCTTGATTTCGCAACCTCACCCCATCCACCCATATTACTTTTCCATGCTCCGGAGGAGCATTTTACTTTCTTGTCCTCTTAGCACTTTAAAGATTCTCTGACAATATCCCAATATTGTTAAACATTGGCGTTACGATAAGCTCGTATGTCGAGGCCGAGGGAGAATTGGCAAGGGAAGGCCTCCATGAACGAACTTCCCCATCAAAAAAGTGGATCCCCATTTTGGTACCAAATTTTGCGGCGAACCAATTAGAAAGCGAAATTTTCAAAAGTTCTCTTCAAACTTAACTAGTTTAATTGGTTGGCATAGCTTAATTTTCCGGCTTAATGATGGATGCGTTTCCAGTGAGATTAATGAGTTAAGAAGGAGCCGAGCATCCCGCAGGGTATTTACAGTACACAGGACTATGGGGCCACTTTTTGTGGGTGGCATAATGACAAAAGTTGATCGCCTAGCTAAGGGATTGCATTTGATACCAAACATGACCACCTTTGAAGACTTTCATTTTTGACCCACACCGGACCCACTGGGGGTGGGGCACCCACCCACAGGTCGGTGGGGCCACTTTTTGTGGGTGGCATAAAGACAAAAGTTGATCGCCTCGCCAAGGGCTTTCATTTGATGCCAAACTTGACCACTTTTGAAGACTTTCATTTTTGACCCACACCGGGCCCACTGTGGGTGGGCGCTGTGGGTCAGGGGTCACATCCACCGACCTCAGCAGTATGCTCATCGTTTTCAGCGACCCCGATTTACTACATATGGGTACCACCCCAACGCCGAAAAACGCCATTTTTAGTGACTTTTAGGCCATTTCTTGTAAAAGTGGGACTTAGAAACTTTTCGCCAAAACAGGTGAAAAAATGCAAAGTTTGGGCCTATCCCTATCATAAAAAATCCCCCTCGTTACATTCCGCGCATAGTCCGAAATATTCAAATAAAATAAAGCAAACCGATCTAGCTGCTAGCCTGTGAAAAAAAGTCGATCACAACCGAAGTGCCAAAATAGCGAAAGTCCGACTTTGGGGCCTTGGCACAGAGCCAAAATTGGCCAGGTGCCAAAATGACCAAAAAAAGGTAGCATGGGAGGACCCTGCCTACTAACATATAATAGTAGTATAGGACCAAAATGCCCATACCGTTCCAACACTGCGCTGACATAAGCACTTCCGAAAAGCGTTATTAACCGAGAAAAAAACAAAAACACGGTAACTCCCGCCTAGTGCAAAATTTCGAAGTTCGGAATTTTAACCAAAAGTATGGTGGTACTTGTAGTACTGCTCGAGTACCTTACGATGGTAACATTTTTACCCCTCCCAGACCTCTAATTAGCTGGCACCAGGCCAACACTGTCTCCAGGGGGCCGCGCAGACGCCTTTATACCCATATTATGTAGGGGCGCTATCGCGCCCCTACATAATTAGATGCAACTCACTTCCCAGCAGCATTCTAACCGAATGATAGCCACTGAGTGGACCGAGTCCGGCCCCAGTTTTGGCCCGCAAGGCCAGGCGATACTGAAAGCCACCGGTCAGATTAGAAATGGTATGGGAGGAAACGCCTGAGGGCACGCTCACTTCCCAACCAGGTTCACCGCTATCAGGCTGAAACAGCAACACAAGAAATGCATGGTTGTTTTCATTATTTCTTTATGATTAATGCCTTGTATCCTTCATGGACTCGCCTGCCAAAGCCGCGCTTACTTCAGTTCCTTGTAATAACATGGAAAAGCCATTATCTGTCCAAATTAATGTTAAAGAGTTAATTGTGTGTAACATTAGTGCAAACCTAAGTTTATGATATTCTAAAATAAGCTTTGTACTGTCAAGTGGAAGTTGATGCATCTCATTTCTAATCGGTTTTAAAGTGTGCGAATAGTCATAATCCTTCGCACTCCCTCCACCCCTATCTCACTACGTTAACCAATTAGTTAATCAACCGTCGCAAACTCGACAAAATGGTAGCAAACCCACACCCAGGCGAACGGATAATTTCCTTCTCAGAAAATCAAACTGAAGGAAAAAATCTTAAAGTTCGTCCAGGGTGGCAAGATTAATGTAAAATTGCATTAACTGAAACTAATCAAAATTTGATTTGTCTTGATCCGATCCGACCGAAACTATAACCGTTGGTTTATGCGAATACTTAACACGTTTGCGACTGCTTCAATTTCAATGAAAAATTTAAAATTTTCAAAAAATTGCCCCCCTCCCGCGAACGGACGGGAGAAGTCCTACAGAACGGCTCACTCGCCTAAATAACCTCAAAACTAACAAACAAACGGGTAAAATAAAAAAGACTGACAGCAGGATACAGAAGCTAGGCAAAAAAGAACTGGGAACAGCCTAAAGCATAAAAATCATTTTTCAAAAGAAAGCTACAAAACAAAGTTTTCTACAGGAAAAACGAACAAAATGTTTCTAAACAAATGCATAGAACGTCTGTCTACATACAGGTTACGCATATACAAGACGAACATATACATACATACATAAGCAACGTTTAGGTATACACAATGTACATGTACGTATATACGTACAACAGACTTTCCATACACAGCTTTCACAGGGCCTAGGTTTATGCTTAAACAGAAACATTATCCAGTTAGCAAAATGAATATTCAACTGAATGAATGAGAAAGTTTACACAAACTTTACGATCCCAAAAGCGTAACCGATCCCGAAAGCGTAACATAAAATGTAGATAAGGAGTGCAGGAGTTGACTTATTTCATTTTTATTAAAATTCAAAATTTTTTGTTGAAAACTTAATTATTTTATGAACCTCCAAATTTCCATTCACGAGTCAATCAATACACTGTTTACGGTGATAGCTTTAATTCCAACTAACCTCAGGCTTTATTGTGATGACATATCCCTGCAGAATTCCATTGCTGGTTGCGGGTTCACGCCAGCTGATCCGAAGTTCCTGTGGCGACACGGAGTCTAGGGAAATATCCTCAATGGCTCCTGGCACTTAAATAAAAACAAAAATAAGTAAGCAACCTCAAACCCTTAAGCAATTTTAATATTAACGTCGAGTATAACGGAAGACATGGGAAATAAAAATACAAGTGAGGCGACTGTTTTGGGAGTTCTCTACTTCCTTCAAGTCTCGTGGGTTGTGGGTAGGTAGTTTATGTACATAGGAAAAGCAAGGCGCACACGGGGGGGGCGTTCAAGGTTCAAGGGGTCTGGGCCCCCCTTTTGAGGTGACAAATAGAAAATGTGTGCCAATTTTATGGCAAAACAACTATTTTTAAAAAATGTTGGCGCGTTCGGCGCGATAATTTGCTTATGCAAGAAATAAACATCCAATGTACTATTTTTCGGCAAAACTTCTGGGGGCTCCGCACTCAGACCCCGTTGCATTTTACCTTGGAATTCCCTCTTTTCAAAATCCTGGGGCGGGTCTGTGGTAAGACACTCAGTTCACAATTTAGTTCATTAATTTCAACTTTACATGAACTTTCTGAACATTTCAAGAAATTTGCCAGTAGAAAGAAGGTACGCACTGCACAGGGAAATGACCTTCTGAGCAGAGTATATATTTGTGCTGACACAGAAAGAGATTCACCGCCTAGGCACACCAACACTACTAAATTAAGCTAATTAGTAGCTACGAAAATAATTCATAGATGCAAATGCAAGCAAAAAAAGAAAGAAAAATCTGTTGTACCATCTTCCAGTGTTGTAAACTCAAATCTGGACGAATCAACCGTACTGGGATCGCAGAAGGAGGGCGAACCAGGCCCAGCGCCAGCTGTCCAGGACAGATGGTCTTCAGAGACGCCACAAATGGTCTTCCCAGAGACCAGATATCTATGAAAGGGCTGAAGACCGGGCACCGTTAGGCTGGGCAGAGCTGTAGCCGGAACCGGGAGCGAAGCTCCCTCAGTCCACAGGGGTACGGTTCGATTGAACACCACTGTGGGGGGAGCATTGGATTCATTCTGTCCGGGCCCGGGCCCGCCCACTTTGCTGGAGGAGGGGGCCGGATAGACCAGGACCCGGGTGATACAGTCACGTGATACCAGAATGCTGCCCAGCTCAGAGGGGGCCTGCAGTCGCAACTGGGCCTCATGAACTCCAACGCTTTCTGACGTGAAATGAATAACCGGAGAGTCTGAAATAAAACAATTAAAAAAGGCATGATTTTTGTCCAGCAAAATCCTCCTAGAAAAAAATTACAACAGCAGCAAAAATCCCAGTCAAATGTCAATGTGAATTTTGTCAAAGCTTTGTCATTCCAATTTTTTTCAGGTAAAAATTTTCATCTTAATTATGTACGTATATATTGCATCTGAAACAAACCAGAAAATCCGATAATTTTCTCAAACACGTAGTTTTGGCAAAACAAAGCAAAGAAAACAAAAGACTAGAATTACTTAACTGAACAAACACCATAGTAATATTACGTTCAAACGGTTGCACACGTACCGGTTCTAACACGCAGTACCAGTGACTCATTACTACGTATGCCGGTAGCAGCAGCCGTAGTAAAGATCTCCAGTCTATAGCAGGCCCCAGCGACCAGACCAGAAAACATCAACTGCCCTTTGGTCTTGCCTGAGCCACTGGCTTTGTGCGGTTCTGCATCAGCGGCAGCGCCCACTAGCTGGGGCTGTGCTGGCTCCAGGGTGACGCTCAGGTTACCCCCAGGACCCACCAGGGGTTCCCAGAACCGGCTCATGTCTTCCCAGTTGATGGTCAGATAGCTGGGGGTGACGGCCAGGTTCTGAACAAACAGGGAACTGTTGAAGGCTGGACCTGAACAGAAAACAACAACAGAAAACATTATTTTATTAAAATTAAATATTTGCAAAATTTGCAAGTTTTTCTAGAAAGTTGGTCATTTTTTGTCTCAACACATCTTTTCAGACATCACTGAGAGTCTTCTCATTTATAAAAGTGACGGAAAAAGCGGCATAACCGGCAAAACCATGCATTTGCAATAAACAAAGTTATAAAAAACGGAGTGAATTTATTCGGAAAGAATTGAATTTAGTCCGGAGAAAAATAATTTAAATGGCACATCTCGCGAAAACACGGTATTGTAACAGTTGACGGTTTAAATATTAAATATTCCAAACAATACATACGTAGACAACACACTAGACTATTGCTGACCGTAGCAGCTGCAATATGCTTGTTACTCCTGCCTTCAATCGAAGCAGTAATAAACTACGGTAAACTCACCGATCAAAACATTCTTCTCGAGGACGCCAGTTTTCAGGGTTGGTGACTCTGCCCAGCCCACAAACCGATAACTGTAGCCAGGCACCAACCCCGTCAGAACATAATGACATCACCTTCACTCAGGGTTCCCCCTTCCACAGTTTTATCCAGAACGAAGGGGGTCCCCGTTGCTGCCCGGGGGAGGGGGCCGGGCAGGGAGGGCATGGAATTCCAGATGGCAACGCAGCTGCTGCAGCTCAGGATCTGGGTCCTGCTGCTGGCCGCCTCCAGCAAAACCCAGATTCGCCAGACCGTCAGAAAAGTCCAGGACAGCCTCAAACTGAGCCTGATCATAGTTGATCAGGACTCGGCAGCTTTCGGTTCTGAAATAGCAAAAACCCAAAACCGTAGAAACTATATAACTGTGTCATTTTTATGAAACATCTCAACACTTACTCAACATTAACACATAAAATAGAATCAAGCTCAGATCAGACACGCTAAGTACAAGTTTAGAATCATCAGGGCGGCATAATTTTCTTTCACTGCTACAAACTTCAGAGCATTCTTTATGGATTGGGGCCCCACTGGGCCGGGAGAACGGTGAAAGGAAATTTTAGGGATGGGGACTTTTGCAAAAATGAACCACAAAATAGTACGGAGAAATTTCCAAAATGCCAATTGGACTACTTTGCTACAACATATCCACGTTCAATCGAGAGCAAATTAATTTTCAACCCCTGCCTACGTAAACAAAAAATAAATCCAACAATTTCCATAAATCTAAATTCGTACTTGCAGGTATGCTAAAGTCATATTACATAAAAATGTGTGTGTATATATATATATATATATATATATATATATATATATATATATATATATATATATATATATATATATAGATGTAGCTATTCTATAATACAACTGAAAAATTAAGCAAACAATATTCCGGCGAAGCCGGAAATTTTTTGGAAATTTACCATCGTAAGACTAAATTTTAGGCACATTTTTGTCGTTTTTCAGAAAAATTTTGGAAAAAAGGAAATATATAAAAGGAATTTTTGCAGAAAAAAGGAAAAAAAGGACGACCTCGAAAAAAAGGAAAAAAGGAACCGCGGCAGCCCTGCTACTATAGCCCACGTGGTAGTGCCCCCGCAGCCCACCCCACACCCCCCATATGAAAGCTGTAACTGCAGCGGATCTTTCTATGCAAGAGGTTAAAGTTGGACCTGCGCCACGTTAGGGCCCACCTCCATCAGGGTGCCCCCCAGCCCCACGGATAGGTGATAGAGCAAAACTAATGGGCCATTCAGATTCACCATATAGGGGTTCCTATTCGAATACGAAACCTCAGCCCAGCAGCTCTTATGTATAGGGCTGCCTACTCCCTCGGCCCAGACCCCCCCTTTTACATGTTAACTATTGACCCCTGGCAAGGGCGCCACAGACCATCGAGCAGCACCATCTCGCTTCCTACCGTAGTTCCCCTCGGGGTAATGCCAGTGTTTTTTGCTCAAAAAAGTGCGCAATGACACACTTTTTTCTGAAACAAGAAAGTAAAATGCTCCTCCGGAGCATGGAAAAGTAATATGGGTGGATGGGGTGAGGTTGCGAAATCAAGAGAGGACTAGCTTTGAAAACGCTTAATATGGGCTAGGTTGTAAAAGAAAGGAGGACTAGGTTGTGGGCGAGATAATATGGGCACAGCGTCGCCGAACAACCCATATTCGCGGGCTGTAAATATTATACATTCATCTATATCGATTTCTAGACTTTAAATTATGGCTCCAGATTCTAAATTAGATGATATAATCTATATCCGAATATTCGTACTTCCATGTATTATACAGTCAGACTTTTCCTTAGAGAAAGTCTAAGCTTACTAGTGTTCATTTTATGCATTTATATATACAGACAGCATATTTAAAGAACAATTTCATAGCGATTGTCATTGACTGCAACCCTGCCGGATTGAACCAATGGTTTTACCGCCACATCCCTATCTTTCTGTCCGATACTTGTCATAGTCCAACTAAATTTAAGGTATATATATGGCCAGCCTAAAACTGACCAGGCAAACTACTACGTTCTCGCAGATTATCCATTCAACATTTTTACTCTAATGTTGACCGTTCTATATGTGACAAACGCTGAAGCGAAGCGTGCAAGCCCGCGAATATGGGTTGTTCGGCGACGCTGTGCCCATATTATCTCGCCCACAACCTAGTCCTCCTTTCTTTTACAACCTAGCCCATATTAAGCGTTTTCAAAGCTAGTCCTCTCTTGATTTCGCAACCTCACCCCATCCACCCATATTACTTTTCCATGCTCCGGAGGAGCATTTTACTTTCTTGTCCTCTTAGCACTTTAAAGATTCTCTGACAATATTCCAATATTGTTAAACATTGGCCTTAAGATTAGCTCGTATATGTCGAGGCCGAGGGAGAATTGGCAAGGGAAGGCCTCCATGAACGAACTTCCCCATCAAAAATGTGGATCCCCCTTTTGGAACCAAATTTTGCAGTGAAAAAATCAGAAAGCGAAATTTTCAAAATTTCTCTTGTTTAACTGAACTAATTTAATTGGTTGGCATAGCTTAATTTTTCGGCTTAATGATGGATGCTTTTCCAGTGAGATTATATAATAGAGTTAGAAGGAGCCGAGCATCCCGCAGCGCATTTACAGTACACAGGACTATGGCTATGAGCCACTTTCGTGGGTGGTACAATGACAAAAGTTGTTCGTCCAGGGCTGTTGCGCGGCCTTTCTCAGAAAAAAGGAATAAAAAAAGGAATTTTGAAACAGAAAAAAAGGAAAAAAAGGAATTTTCCCGATGAAAACTGGCAAAAATAACAAACTTTAAAGGCTATTTTCTTGCTACTACGCTAACGCATTAATATTATTTTGCTTTAAAAATGTATTCTGATCTGATAGAGTCGAGGAAGCCGAGCGAATTTTTTACATTGACATCCGAAAATGGCTACTGAAATCTGTACTGCCGCCTGTAAACTTTTATGCCTATATACACAGACTTATAGTAGGCAGGGACTAGACAGTGATGGACTTTTTTAGGTTTTTATGATGTTGGAAAATTTTCAGATTTTTATGATGTTGACTTGGAAAAATTAAGTGCTGGAAATGTTCGAAAATTCCAAATTTTTTGAGAAGTAAAATGGCTGCCTGGGACTTCAAGAGCAACACTGAAGCTATGTTCTCTACTATAAGTAGTTTCTAGAAATGCGCCGGGCCGCCACTACCGGGGCCAGGGCCGAGGCCTGGAAATTCAGGGTCTAAATTAAAAATTAAATACGTCCAAAATATAGAACCAACTTTGAAATTAAAATCCATATGATCACATCCCGGCGAAGCCGGAAATTTTTGAAAA
This sequence comes from Trissonchulus latispiculum, assembly GCA_030248195.1. Classification (NCBI taxonomy): domain Eukaryota; kingdom Metazoa; phylum Nematoda; class Enoplea; order Enoplida; family Ironidae; genus Trissonchulus; species Trissonchulus latispiculum. The sequence continues at coordinate 11,752 of JASAND010030560.1, read as the reverse complement.
AATATGGGCAAAAACGTAAATTTTGCTTAAAAACTTTGTAAATTCCTAGACTTTTTGAAGTCAGACAGAAAAAAAGGAAATAAAAGGAATTTTGGGCGAAAAAAAGGAAATAAAAGGAAGGTCTCGAAAAAAAAGGAAATAAAAGGAAAAAAGGAACCGCAACAGGCCTGTTCGTCTCGCCAAGGGCTTTCATTTGATACCAAACATGACCACCTTTGAAGACTTTCATTTTTGACCCACACCGAACTCACTGGGGGTGGGGCACCCACCCACAGGTCGGTGGGGCCACTTGAAGACTTTCATTTTTGACCCACAAAGACCCACTGTGGGTGGGGCACCCTCCACTTTTTGCGGGTGGCATAATGACAAAAGTTGATCACCTCGCCAAGGGCTTTCATTTGATACCAAACTTGACTACTTTTGAAGACTTTCATTTCTGACCCACAAAGACCCACTGTGGGTGGGGCACCCTCCCACAGGTCGGTGGGGCCACTTTTTGTGGGTGGCATAATGACAAAAGAAGATCGCCTAGCCAAGGGCTGTCATTTGATACCAAACTTGACCACTTTTGAAGACTTTCATTTTTGACCCACACCCGACCCACAGTGGGTGGGGCACCTACCCACAGGTTGGTGGGGCCACTTGAAGACTTTCATTTTTGACCCACAAAGACCCACTGTGGGTGGGGCACCCTCCACTTTTTGCGGGTGGCATAATGACAAAAGTTGATCACCTCGCCAAGGGCTTTCATTTGATACCAAACTTGACTACTTTTGAAGACTTTCATTTCTGACCCACAAAGACCCACTGTGGGTGGGGCACCCTCCCACAGGTCGGTGGGGCCACTTTTGGTGGGTGGCACAATGACAAAAGTTGATCGCCTCGCCAAGGGCTTTCATTTGATACCAAACTTGACCACTTTTGAAGACTTTCATTTTTGACCCACACCAGACAAACTGTGGGTGGGGCACCCACCCACAGGTCGGTGGGGCCACTTTTTGTGGGTGGCATAATGACAAAAGTTGATCGTCTCGCCAAGGGCTGTCATTTGATACCAAACATGACCACCTTTGAAGACTTTCAGTTTTGACCCCCACCTGACCCCCGACCCGCAGGCCCTGGGGGTCAGGGGTCACATCCACCGACCTCAGCAGTATGCTCATCGTTTTCAGCGACCCCGATTTACTATATATGGGTACCACCCCAAGGCCGAAAAACGCCATTTTTAGTGACTTTTATGCCATTTCTAGTAAAAGTGGGACTTAGAAACTTTTCGCCAAAACAGGTGAAAAAATGCACAGTTTGGGCCTATCTCCTGAAAGCTACAGAGCGAAATTAAAAAATCCCCCTCGTTACTTTGTGTGCATTGGCCGAAATATTCAAATAAAATAAACCAAACCGATCTAGCTGCTAGCCTGTGAAAAAAGTCCACCACAACCGAAGTGCCAAAATAGCGAAAGTCCGACTTTGGGGCCTTGGCACAGAGCCAAAATTGGCCAGGTGCCAAAATGACCAAAAAAAGGTAGCATGGGGGGATACTGTCTACCAACATATAACAGTAGTATTGGACCAAAATGCCCACAACGTTCCAACACTTCGCTAGAAAATGCACTTCCGAAACGCGTTATTCACCAAGAAAAAACCAAACGCAAACTAACTGTTGCCAAGTGCAAAAATTTGAAGTTTTGAATTCGAACCAAAAGTATGGTGATACTCGTAGTACTACTCAAGCACTTTACGATGGTAACATTTTTACCCCTCCCGGACCTCTAATTAGCTGGCACCAGGCCAACACGGTCTCCAGGGGGCCGCGCAGACGCCTTTATACCCATATTATGTAGGGGCGCTAACGCGCCCCTACATAATATATACCTAATCATCCAGTTGACTGAGCTGTGCCAGAAGACTGGTCCGGGCCAGATCCAGGCACCAGCCGCTGGAGGGAGCAGAGACGGGGTCGCAGCTGGTCCTGGAGGTCCCGCAGCTGGGAACTGACGCTGACGCAGCACCCCGGTCACTTCGTCCACCTCATCCTCACTGCTCGTGGAAGCCTCCTCCTCCAGCAGACCTATAAGAAAGATAAACAAATAAACAAACAAACAAACAGATGTATATACAAGAATAAAAATGCTCCGGTGGAGCATGAAAAATGCAATATGGGTGACATTAGGTTGTAAACGGACCTGTGTTTTTTTCGTCGAAACTTTTATTGAACTTTTACGCAGTCCTCCAAAATTTTTTGCGGAACTTCGGAATACGTATGTTTTTGACAAGAATATAAAGTTACAGGTGAAAATGCGGGGGGTCTGGGGGCGGAGCCCCCCAGAAGCTGAGAAAATTTTGTAAAACTGTAAAAAATCCTTAATAGAAACAGTCAAAATTTTGATTTCGGAAGCCAGAAAAACCAAAGCTGCCACAGGGGAAAATTAGTAAAAAATTTGGTTTGGGAACATTTATATATGACATTTTAAAATTAAAAGGAGATTGAAAGATTTAGGAAAAATAGTAAAAATATAAAGAACAGAGCAATCATAATGAAGCACAGCGTCAGGATAAACAACCACGAATGGGGGCTGGAGGTGACAGCCTCCAGCAAAAGCTAGATGTTTCCGGAAAATTCAAGCTTTAAAATCTATTTTTTCGAGTGATTTACCTAAGATATTATGTGTTATTATAGGGTTATTCTTACTCGTATGTCATGTGGAGTGGAGCATGAGTGACCGCGAATATGGGTTGTTCAGCGAAGCTGGTCCATATTAGTGCGCTTTTAACCTAGTCCTCCTGGCATTTACAACCTGCCCCTCCCATTAATGTTTTAAAACCTAGTCCTCTGTCCATTTAAAACCTAATGTCACCCATATTGCTTTTTTCATGCATTTTTATTCTTGTCCTATTTCATTTTTAAGGTTCTCAGTAAAAAGCAAAAACGTTAAACCTGTGTGAAAGAAACTTTAAACATTCCGCCAATCATTAATCGACAACCGAAAGTACAGAATAAAAAATGAAAAAGTCCACATCGTTCAACTTGTGAGTTAGACTAAAACGGCTTCCCCCAAGCGTGACTAAGACGGAAAAAAACAAACGGACCTAACTTGTCCGGAAGCGAAAATTTTCAAAGTTGAAAATTTTGACCAAAACTTTTTTGCTACTTGTTGTACTCGTCGTGCTGATTCCAACGATACCAAATTTGTCTAGTTTGGTTGAGTATTTAGCTGGCACGGTGCTCGAACGGGTCTCTAAGGGCCGCGCTGAGCCTTTTACACCCATATTATATATAGGGGGTCGCTCTCGCGCCCCCCCAATAAATATTACCTCGCTGCGGTATATATTTTAAAATCCTCAAGAGCCCGAGATTTAGAAAATCCGGAATCCCGGGTTTCATTCACGGAAAACTTAAAATGTTTAGTTTTTTGCCCAATTTTCATCGTGATAAAAATTTGTTTTTGACAATCGAATAGAGCTGGTCCCGCTACACATTTTTGCTGTTAGAATTTATAGGAACAAGTTAGGTTACGTACTATCATTTTTCCTTTTTTCCTTTTTTGCTGTTAGAAGCTTTTCACGAAAGCGCGTTCGGAATTCCAGGTTTTCCAAATTACCGGATTTTCCTCCAATACCCACAAGAAGGGCATCACTCGAAAGCTCTTATCGGGCTGAACAACTTTTGTAACAGAACCAACTCGTGAAAATGCACTTAGTTACCGGAATTTGCGATAACCGGATTTTCAGGATTTAAAAAATTTTCTCCAATACCCACAATATGAGTATCATTCGAAAGCTCTTGATGAGCTTAGCAAAGTTTCTAATAGAGCAAACTCGCAGAAATGAGCCCACTTCTTGGAATTTAAGAAAAACTTCCAACCTAGACTGAAAATTGGAATTTATGAATTCCGGGAATTTGGTGCGTTTTTTGGACATTGGTTCTCTTACCAGATTTGTTCAGCTCATCAAGAGCTTTCGAATGATACCCGTATTGTGGCTGTGGGTATTGGAGAAAATTTTTTAAATCGTGAAAATCCGGTATTCGCGAAATTTGAAAATTAAACATACTAAATTTTCAAAAGTCACTATGACCTCAATTTTTCAACAAAAACTAATATATTTTTATGCAGTTGTACTAAATACAACCCGCTCTTGGAACGGTTAGAAATGTTCCTGGCAACTTGCCAAAAAATTTTCGGGGTGGGTTTTTTCCCTCATTGGGTTTTTCCCGCCAGTTTGGGACATTTTTTCTCACTAACGGCGCACCCTAGAGAGGTGTTCTATAGCTCATAAGAAAGCTTACGACTAGGCCTAGCGGCCTGTACAGTCAGTATTTCAATATCTCAAACCAGTAAAAAGTTCTGGCCAAAAAACTGAAAAGTGGGTTTTTTCCCGCATGACTATATTTATGCCTATTTTTGACTATATATTTTCTGTGAAGTTGGGACTTAGAAATTTTCCGAAAATGGCTATTTGGCCGGACCAACTTTGGGCCGGCCGCCAGAACGATCCTGGCCAGATATCAAAAATCGCCCTCGTTAGGACCTATAAACATTTCCGTAGATCCTTATGCAACAAGACTAGGGGTGACTAGGGGTGGCGCTAGTTTAATTTCTTTTTGAGCTACCTGATCCGTCAAATATTTCACTCACTGGGTTTATTTTAGGCAAAAATAAGTGGGGGGGGAGAGTGGGAGGGGACGCCCCCCCACTAGTGGAGGGGGGATGAATAAAATGGGCCAAAAATGCTAAAAATGCTGTATCCCGTGTGCTAAAAGTGTCCCCATTAATGAGGTCTACATTTTTTCCAAAAATAGTCAAATTTTCAAAAACTTTCCGGCTTCGCCGGAGATTTTTACCTAAAATAGCTATTTTTGGCTTAAATCCTGGCATTTTTGAGAACTTTTTGCGTTTCTACGTGCAAAATACGCCAAAAAATAGCAATTTTTGGCTCATATTCACCAAAAAATCTTCCCCCCCGGAAATTTCTTCCCTCCCCGGGCCCGGGGTTTTTTTTCCGGGGGGGGGCGCCCCCCACTCGACCTCTTCCCCCCTCCATTCATCCTAAGGTGCCCAGAAAATGCCAAATTTTTAGGATTTTTGGTCGAAATTTTCAAAGTTTTTCCGGCTTCGCCCCCCCTTATTTTTGCAGAAAAAACCTCAGGGCCCCCCCCGGGAAGCCCCCCCCCCGAAAAAATCCCTAAAAAATACCCTGGTAATTACTAAACACAGCAAAAAGCTTATTCCATTCTATGCAAACTATATATATAAAACAATTGTAATTATATATATAGATTTGAGCTAGAACTGACATCTACACAACAGTGTACATAATATATATAAATCTGAAATAGCATTATATATATATACGTAAGGTCTACGCCCAGATTTTATTTTTTCAATTTAACATCTACCAATATATATTAAATTTAAAAGCTTCAGCGGGGTTATGCTATACGTATATAAATAGTCAAGCGGGAAAAAACCCACTTTTCAGATTTTTGGCCAGAACTTTTTACTGGTTTAAGATATTGAAATACTGACTATACAGGCAGCTAGGCCTAGTCGTAAGCTTTCTTATGAGCTATAGAACACCTCTCTAGGGTGCGCCGTTAGTGAGAAAAATTGTCCCAAACTGGCGGGAAAAAACCCAATGCGGGAAAAAACCCATATGCGGGAAAAACCCACCCCGAAAATTTTTTGGCAAGTTGCCAGGAGCATTTCTAACCGTTCCAAATGAAAGAGCGGGTTGTTTTTAGTACAACTGCATCAAAATATATTAGTTTTTGTTGAAAAATTGAGGTCATAGTGACTTTTGAAAATTTAGTATGTTTAATTTTCAAATTTCGCGAATACCGGATTTTCACGATTTCTCGAAATCTCAAAACATATATATATATATATATATAAAAGAAAATAAGTTTATAAGCCTAAAAATTGCTAGTTTCGGTCCCTGAGTCGACTCAGTGAAGCCAGAAATATATCTGATCTTTTCAGGACTTTCCCGGTATTTCATTTGCTCTCCCCAAAAAATCAAAAGAAAAGTGTCGCTTGTAATCGAAAACTGGCAAGTCGACTAATCCGATAAGTAGCAGAAAGGAGCAAACGTCACCGGACCAGCGACCCACCTGATTTTTTAAGACTTTCCCCGTCTTTTAATTGCGTTCCTCAAAAAAATTAAAGAAAAATTTTAGCTTGTAATCGATCAGTGTTTGTATGTTAAATACAGACAGCAAGTTTGCGTTAAGCGCCCTAATATACGTAATATACGTATGTATACGTATATATACTAGCCCTAAAATCTCAAAACATATAAAATAAAATAAGTTTATAAGCCTAAAAATTGCTAGTTTCGGTCCCTGAGTCGACTCAGTGATACCAGAAATATATCTGATCTTTTCAGGACTTTCCCGGTATTTCATTTGCTCTCCCCAAAAAATCAAAAGAAAAGTGTCGCTTGTAATCGAAAACTGGCAAGTCGACTAATCCGATAAGTAGCAGAAAGGAGCAAACGTCACCGGACCAGCGACCCACCTGATTTTTTAAGACTTTCCCCGTCTTTTAATTGCGTTCCCCAAAAAAATTAAAGAAAAGTTTTAGCTTGTAATCGATCAGTGTTTGTATGTTAAATACAGACAGCAAGTTTGTGTTAAGCGCCCTAATATACGTATATATATGTATACTAGCCCTAAAATCTCAAAACATATATATAAGATAAAATAAGTTTATAAGCCTAAAAATTGCTAGTTTCGGTCCCTGAGTCGACTCAGTGATACCAGAAATATATCTGATCTTTTCAGGACTTTCCCGGTCTTTCATTTGCTCTCCCCAAAAAATCAAAAGAAAAGTGTCGCTTGTAATCGAAATTCGAAAACTGGCAAGTCGACTAATCCGATAAGTAGCAGAAAGGAGCAAACGTCACCGGACCAGCGACCCACCTGATTTTTTAAGACTTTTCGTCTTTTAATTGCGTTCCTCAAAGAAATTAAACAAAAATTTTAGCTTGTAATCGATCAGTGTTTGTATGTTAAATACAGACAGCAAGTTTGTGTTAAGCGCCCTAATATACGTATATATATGTATGCTAGTCCTAAAGTCTCAAAACATATATATAAAAGAAAATAAGTTTATAAGCCTAAAAATTGCTAGTTTCGGTCCCTGAGTCGACTCAGTGATACCAGAAATATATCTGATCTTTTCAGGACTTTCCCGGTCTTTCATTTGCTCTCCCCAAAAAATCAAAAGAAAAGTGTCGCTTGTAATCGAAAACTGGCAAGTCGACTAATCCGATAAGTAGCAGAAAGGAGCAAACGTCACCGGACCAGCGACCCACCTGATTTTTTAAGACTTTCCCCGTCTTTTAATTGCGTTCACAAAAAATTAAAGAAAAATTTTAGCTTGTAATCGATCAGTGTTTGTATGTTAAATACAGACAGCAAGCTTGTGTTAAGCGCCCTAATATACGTATATATATGTATACTAGTCCTAAAGTCTCAAAACATATATAAAAGAAAATAAGTTTATAAGCCTAAAAATTGCTAGTTTCGGTCCCTGAGTCGACTCAGTGATACCAGAAATATATCTGATCTTTTCAGGACTTTCCCGGTCTTTCATTTGCTCTCCCCAAAAAATCAAAAGAAAAGTGTCGCTTGTAATCGAAAACTGGCAAGTCGACTAATCCGATAAGTAGCAGAAAGGAGCAAACGTCACCGGACCAGCGACCCACCTGATTTTTTAAGACTTTCCCCGTCTTTTAATTGCGTTCCCAAAAAATTAAAGAAAAATTTTAGCTTGTAATCGATCAGTGTTTGTATGTTAAATACGGACAGAAAGTTTGTGTTAAGCGCCCTAATATACGTATATATACTGGTCCTAAAGTCTCAAAACATACAAGAAAATAAGTTTATAAGCCTAAAAATTGCTAGTTTCGGTCCCTGAGTCGACTCAGTGATACCAGAAATATATCTGATCTTTTCAGGACTTTCCCGGTCTTTCATTTGCTCTCCCCAAAAAATCAAAAGAAAAGTGTCGCTTGTAATCGAAAACTGGCAAGTCGACTAATCCGATAAGTAGCAGAAAGGAGCAAACGTCACCGGACCAGCGACCCACCTGATTTTTTAAGACTTTCCCCGTCTTTTAATTGCGTTCCCAAAAAATTAAAGAAAAATTTTAGCGTGTAATCGATCAGTGTTTGTATGTTAAATACAGACAGCAATCTTGTGTTAAGCGCCCTAATATACGTATATATATATATATATATATATATACTAGTCCTAAAGTCTCAAAACATATATAAAAGAAAATAAGTTTATAAGCCTAACAATTGCTAGTTTCGGTCCCTGAGTCGACTCAGTGATACCAGAAATATATCTGATCTTTTCAGGACTTTCCCGGTCTTTCATTTGCTCTCCCCAAAAAATCAAAAGAAAAGTGTCGCTTGTAATCGAAAACTGGCAAGTCGACTAATCCGATAAGTAGCAGAAAGGAGCAAACGTCACCGGACCAGCGACCCACCTGATTTTTTAAGACTTTCCCCGTCTTTTAATTGCGTTCCCCAAAAAAATTAAAGAAAAATTTTAGCTTGTAATCGATCAGTGTTTGTATGTTAAATACAGACAGCAAGTTTGTGTTAAGCGCCCTAATATACGTATATATATATATGTATGCTAGTCCTAAAGTCTCAAAACATATATATAAAAGAAAATAAGTTTATAAGCCTAACAATTGCTAGTTTCGGTCCCTGAGTCGACTCAGTGATACCAGAAATATATCTGATCTTTTCAGGACTTTCCCGGTCTTTCATTTGCTCTCCCCAAAAAATCAAAAGAAAAGTGTCGCTTGTAATCGAAAACTGGCAAGTCGACTAATCCGATAAGTAGCAGAAAGGAGCAAACGTCACCGGACCAGCGACCCACCTGATTTTTAAGACTTTCCCCGTCTTTTAATTGCGTTCACAAAAAAATTAAAGAAAAATTTTAGCTTGTAATCGATCAGTGTTTGTATGTTAAATACGGACAGAAAGTTTGTGTTAAGCGCCCTAATATACGTAATATATATATATATATATCTACGCTAGTCCTAAAGTCTCAAAACATTTGTATATAAAAGAAAATAAGTTTATAAGCCTAAAAATTGCTAGTTTCGGTCCCTGAGTTGACTCAGTGATACCAGAAATATATCTGATCTTTTCAGGACTTTCTCGGTCTTTCATTTGCTCTCCCCAAAAAATCAAAAGAAAAGTGTCGCTTGTAATCGAAAACTGGCAAGTCGACTAATCCGATAAGTAGCAGAAAGGAGCAAACGTCACCGGACCAGCGACCCACCTGATTTTTTAAGACTTTCCCCGTCTTTTAATTGCGTTCACAAAAAATTAAAGAAAAATTTTAGCTTGTAATCGATCAGTGTTTGTATGTTAAATACAGACAGCAAGTTTGTGTTAAGCGCCCTAATATACGTATATATATATATATATGTATACTAGTCCTAAAGTCTCAAAACATATATAAAATAAAATAAGTTTATAAGCCTAAAAATTGCTAGTTTCGGTCCCTGAGTCGACTCAGTGATACCAGAAATATATCTGATCTTTTCAGGACTTTCCCGGTCTTTCATTTGCTCTCCCCAAAAAATCAAAAGAAAAGTGTCGCTTGTAATCGAAAACTGGCAAGTCGACTAATCCGATAAGTAGCAGAAAGGAGCAAACGTCACCGGACCAGCGACCCACCTGATTTTTTAAGACTTTCCCCGTCTTTTAATTGCGTTCCCCAAAAAATTAAAGAAAAATTTTAGCTTGTAATCGATCAGTGTTTGTATGTTAAATACAGACAGCAAGTTTGTGTTAAGCGCCCTAATATACGTATATATATATATATATATATATATGTATGCTAGTCCTAAAGTCTCAAAACATACAAGAAAATAAGTTTATAAGCCTAAAAATTGCTAGTTTCGGTCCCTGAGTCGACTCAGTGATACCAGAAATATATCTGATCTTTTCAGGACTTTCCCGGTCTTTCATTTGCTCTCCCCAAAAAATCAAAAGAAAAGTGTCGCTTGTAATCGAAAACTGGCAAGTCGACTAATCCGATAAGTAGCAGAAAGGAGCAAACGTCACCGGACCAGCGACCCACCTGATTTTTTAAGACTTTCCCCGTCTTTTAATTGCGTTCCCAAAAAATTAAAGAAAAATTTTAGCTTGTAATCGATCAGTGTTTGTATGTTAAATACAGACAGAGAGTTTGTGTTAAGCGCCCTAATATACGTATATATATATATATATATATATGTATACTAGTCCTAAAGTCTCAAAACATATATAAAAGAAAATAAGTTTATAAGCCTAAAAATTGCTAGTTTCGGTCCCTGAGTCGACTCAGTGATACCAGAAATATATCTGATCTTTTCAGGACTTTCCCGGTCTTTCATTTGCTCTCCCCAAAAAATCAAAAGAAAAGTGTCGCTTGTAATCGAAAACTGGCAAGTCGACTAATCCGATAAGTAGCAGAAAGGAGCAAACGTCACCGGACCAGCGACCCACCTGATTTTTTAAGACTTTCCCCGTCTTTTAATTGCGTTCCCCAAAAAAATTAAAGAAAAATTTTAGCTTGTAATCGATCAGTGTTTGTATGTTAAATACAGACAGCAAGTTTGTGTTAAGCGCCCTAATATACATACGTATATATATGTACGCTAGTCCTAAAGTCTCAAAACATTTGTATATAAAAGAAAATAAGTTTATAAGCCTAAAAATTGCTAGTTTCGGTCCCTGAGTTGACTCAGTGATACCAGAAATATATCTGATCTTTTCAGGACTTTTCGGTCTTTCATTTGCTCTCCCCAAAAAATCAAAAGAAAAGTGTCGCTTGTAATCGAAAACTGGCAAGTCGACTAATCCGATAAGTAGCAGAAAGGAGCAAACGTCACCGGACCAGCGACCCACCTGATTTTTTAAGACTTTCCCCGTCTTTTAATTGCGTTCCCCAAAAAATTAAAGAAAAATTTTAGCTTGTAATCGATCAGTGTTTGTATGTTAAATACAGACAGAAAGTTTGTGTTAAGCGCCCTAATATACGTATATATATATATATATATGTATACTAGTCCTAAAGTCTCAAAACATATATAAAAGAAAATAAGTTTATAAGCCTAAAAATTGCTAGTTTCGGTCCCTGAGTCGACTCAGTGATACCAGAAATATATCTGATCTTTTCAGGACTTTCCCGGTCTTTCATTTGCTCTCCCCAAAAAATCAAAAGAAAAGTGTCGCTTGTAATCGAAAACTGGCAAGTCGACTAATCCGATAAGTAGCCGAAAGGAGCAAACGTCACCGGACCAGCCACCCACCTGATTTTTTAAGACTTTCCCCGTCTTTTAATTGCGTTCACAAAAAAATTAAAGAAAAATTTTAGCTTGTAATCGATCAGTGTTTGTATGTTAAATACAGACAGAAAGTTTGTGTTAAGCGCCCTAATATACGTATATATATATATATATATATATATATATATACTGGTCCTAAAGTCTCAAAACATACATAAAAGAAAATAAGTTTATAAGCCTAAAAATTGCTAGTTTCGGTCCCTGAGTCGACTCAGTGATACCAGAAATATATCTGATCTTTTCAGGACTTTCCCGGTCTTTCATTTGCTCTCCCCAAAAAATCAAAAGAAAGTGTCGCTTGTAATCGAAAACTGGCAAGTCGACTAATCCGATAAGTAGCAGAAAGGAGCAAACGTCACCGGACCAGCGACCCACCTGATTTTTTAAGACTT
>JASAND010030558.1:0-15668 GCA_030248195.1 Trissonchulus latispiculum | reverse complement strand
GTTTGGATTTGGGATTGGCGAAATAGATTTTAATAAATCCGCAAAATCCCCCCCCCTCCCCCTCCTCGTTCCGGGCCATACTCAGCATAAAAGGCCATATTATATACGTATAAATGACTGAGCTTCAAACAAATCACAGGGAAAGTTCGCCTTAGACAAAATGTCAAATAGCTCGTATAGATGTTACACAAAAGATGATTTGAAGCAAGTGTCCACATCTCCACAATTCCTACATACGCGCATTTCTATGTTATAAGTCATTGCAGACGATCACGTGTTCCAAGATGCTCTGTCTTCATAAGTCACCTGACTCCTTTAATAAAATTACTTGATAGTTGTTGACGCTAGCTAGAATAGAGCTGCCAAGATTTGGCCGGGTGGGGTCCGCTGGCGGAAGGGTGGGGTTGGCGAAAAATGGAGGGAGTGGAATCTGGGATTCGGCCATTTGGGGGTGGGGTCTGGATTTGAAATTTAGGGGGTAGGGTAACGATAAGTCCATTTGGAGGGAGGGGTCACCCCCAACCCCCCCAGGTACACCTATGGTTGTGGGTGAGATCAGGCCTCACCCACCCTTTGGCATAGGATTTTCCCATCGGCCGAAATCCTTTGAACAGTAGAAAGGATTTTCTAGCTTCCAGATCCGAATTTGACTTTGACAATTTCTTCCTTTAGGCGTGCCAATAGGACCATCTCTAAATATATGAGTGACTACAGAGCGATCAATTTTTGCAGTTGTAATCATCTTCTCAACCATTGGTGTAGGATCAGACACACCCCCAAAATGACAAATTTTCGCGACCCCCCCCAGATTTTCAGATTTTTGAGTACCCCCCCGCCCCCAGATTTTTTATTTTGTTGCCAACAAAATTTTGTATGTAGTGTTCATACATTTATGAAAAAAAAATTCCCCCCCCCCCCCGCCCCCGACTTCGGTCCAAGCCGTTCCCCACATGTAAATTTTTTGTGCATACGCTACTGGACACACCTATGCATAGGTGTGTTGGGGGGGGGGGGGGGTGGGGGACCCCCCCAAAAAATGACAAATTTTTCGCGACCCCCCCCCCCAGATTTTCAGATTTTTGGTACCCCCCCCCAGATTTTTGGCCCAAAGTGGTCAAAAATGGCATAAAATCGAAAATTTGGCACCCTCCGTCGGAACCCCCCCCCCCCCCCCCCCCCCCCCCCATTTTTTGTAGCCACACCTACGCACCTATGCTGGGGTTTTTTTACACTGGGGGCGGGGCGGGGGGGGCGCCCCCCACTTTTTGGGTTCCCCCCCACTCGACCTCTTCCCCCCCCCCGCCTCACGTTCCCCTCTTTTCTTTTTGGGCTTCCCCCCACCCCCCCCCCCGCTCACCCTAAGGTGCCCAGAAAATGCCAAATTTTTAGGATTTTTGGTCAAAATTTTCAAAATTTTTCTGGCTTCACCGGAAATTTTTGAGCAAAATTGTCAATTACGAGTGCCAAAACTTAATTTTTTGAACACTTTTTCCCTTTAAGACTTAGTTACTAACAGTATATAATATATATATACATGTAGAAAACGGAGGCTTTTTATACGGTGTGTTTGGCATTTTTAGCCCATTTCATTCCCCCCCCCGCACTTTTGGGCCTCCCCCCACTAGTGGGGGGGTGGGCATCCCAAAAAGCTTCCCCCCACTTATTTTTGCCTAAAAAACCCCAACTATGTACATATAAATCTACTCAAAAAACTTCTCTTATGCCGTTTTACAACCCTATTTTTTGCGTTCTTAACTATTTCCAGCCAATTTTTTCAGAACATTTTTGAGAACCATTGTCCATTTCTGCGAACATTTGGCATTTTTTCTCTTGTTTGGACTGGACCCCCTCTGAGGGGGGGGGGAGGAGGGTCCAGTCGGATGGGAGGGGGAGTAGTCGAGATCGGGTCTGGAGGGTGGGGGTCTGGCCTTCTCGTGGGGGGGTCTCACATGGGTGAAACTGTAGGCTGTGACACCTATGCACGTTAGCTGTGGCAGGGAAAAAAACCCACCCCTTTTTATGGGGGGGGGGGAACCCACCCGCCTCCTGGACCAAGGGTTGGAGCTATGAGCTCCAAAACATACCAGCAGAAAGCGCTTCCACTTACAACTTTTGTGTGAAAAGATCAAGTCATTTGGTTCACTCCTGCTCATTTTATGACATTTTTGAAAATAACACCTACTTTTTGGTCCAACCATGCCAAAGTTTGGACCAATGTAACGTTTGACTGGGTTGGGCTAGAAAAGTTTTGCAAATATCTGCAATTATGGCAAGTCTTCCTCTTTGCACACAGAACGTAAAAACGAACTAAAGTGAACGTAAAAACCATTTCCTATGCGCTAGAATGATAAGTTTCATCAAATTATAGCCATGGGGGAAAACCCCCCAATAAGAGGAAATTACTACCCTCCTGGACCAAGGGTTGGAGCTATGAGCTCCAAAACATAGCAGCAGAAAGCGCGACTCTTTCTTACCTATGTGTGCAAGAATCAGCTCATTTGATTCACTCCTGCTCATTTTATGACATTTTGAAAATGACACCAACTTTTGGTCGAACCATGCAAAATTTTGCAAAACTTTGGACCGATGTAACTTTTGACTAGGTTGGGCTAGAAAAGTTTGCAAATATCTGCAATGATGGCGAGTGTCTTCCTCTTTCCACACAGCCAAAATTAGATCGATCCAAAATTACCGTTAGTCTGACACATTGCCAAATATGGCGGGAAAAAGCCCACTTTGGGGGGAAAACCCACCCAATTTTTGGAAAAATCGGGTAGTGCGCGTCAGCGCTACCTAGAATAGGGAAATTTTGGGGAGATGCTAATTTTTGGAAATAGTTTTTTTAATATCTCAGGGAGGTGTGGACCGATCGGGCTCAAACTCGCTGTGTGAAGAGCCTGTGGGCAGGGGTACATGCTGTGAAAATTTCAGCCGAATCGGTCGAGCCAATCTCGAGATATGAAAAATAGCCCCTTTCCCAGCTCGTGTTTTCTCTCTCATTTCCCCCCACCCTAGGAGCTCGGAGGGCTTCGACCCCCTAGGAACTTTTGGTCCTTTTTTGTATAGAATCCCCCCATTTAAGGGGAAATCAGTTTTGGTGGCTCTAAGACCCCCCCCCCCATAGGTCTGTGTACATAGGGGGAAAGAAGGAAAGAAAATATATACGACATAAAACAAGAGATGTAACTCAAACAGTTTAGGGTTCTGCTTGTGCAGGACGGTGAACCTTTAGAAGGCTTGAAACACCGCCCTTCAGGTTAACTTCCTCATTTGCTTTATTGGGTATTCGTGTTGATTTACAGAATCTCATTAAATTAATATCAGAAAGGTGCTTACTAATGGTTTCGATGAGTTGCATTAACAGCATTTTCAGGTAAGGAGTTCCAAATTTTAACAACTCGTCTTGAAAAGCTGCGCGTTGACCTTAGATCTGACAACAGGAATAACAAGATTAGAAGATCTATTGTTTCGAAAGTCCAGTTGTAGGTGCAAAAGTGAAAAACTCATTAAATTTAAATCAATAGTAGCGTTTATTATTTGGTACGTAACTTTTAGGTCAGCTATTATCCTTCGTAGTTCTAGGGGTTGTAGTTTTAATAAATTTTAGCGTTGCTGTGACTTAGATTACGGGTACCTGATAACTGTCTAGTAAAATATTTCTGAACTCTCTCTAACTTGTCGATAAGACCAATTTGGTGTGGGCTCCAAACTGGTGACGCATACTCTAAATGAGGGCGAACAAAGGTAACATAGAGCTCAAGCATAATTTCGTGCTGCCTGCTATGAAAAGCTCTCATTATTTGGCCTAATATTTGTCTAGATTTAATTGTAATTCTATTCACATGTTCATGAAATTTTAAATCATTGGTTATCCAAACGCCAAGGTCTTTGACAGCAGTAACATGGGGCAATACTGTGTTATCCATAGTAAGATTGAATTGAAAATTCGGGCTACCAAGTGTTAATATAACACATTTAGGGACAGAAAACTGTAAGTGACACTCAGTTGCCCAATCTACAATTTTATTAAAATCACTTTGTATTGCCTGTACCCCTGTCATGTCCTTGACAGTTAAAAAAGTTTAGTATCATCTACAAAAATTTTAATTGTTGAATTTAAAAGTAATTTAGTAAGATCATTTATATAAATCAAAAATAGAATAGGTCCTAGAACCGAGCCTTGAGGGACACCACTTATGACCGGTGTCCAATCAGAAAATTTTTCACCTACTTTGACACGCTGTGATCTATTACTAAGAAACGTTCGAAACCACATAAGCATGTCACCTCTGATACCTACATAGAATAATTTTTGAAGTAGTTTTTCATGTGGTATTGTATCAAAAGCTTTTTTAATGTCTAAATACACTATGATTTTATTCATTTTGTTATCTAAAACACTGGTCCAATCATTAAGACATGTTAACAATTGAGTTAGTGTGGATCGATTTTTGAGTCCACCGTGTTGATGGACAGACAAAATGTTATTATTACTAAGATGGTTGATTAATTTTGGCTTCAACGTTTTTTCAAAAGATCTCATTGCTGGACTTGTTAAACTAATATTGGGTCTATAATTTTCGGGGGAGGATTTGTTACCCTTTTTAAAAATCGGTGCAGCATTTGCGTTTAACCAATCACGCGGCAGGGTGGCAGTAATTAAACTTACGTTGTATATAAGCATCAAAAGGGGACTAAGTTATTTTTTTAAGAACGTATGGAGGAATTGAATCCGGTCCTACAGACATCTTATTATCAAAGGAACTTATAGCTTTTATAACATCCAAATGTGTTATCTCTGGCAGATCCATGTTCACTATATCTGCATCGTAATAATTTCTGATAAATTGTCCATTATCAGTTATGAAATCCGAAGAGAATTGTTGGTTCAAACATTGAGCTTTAGCATTATCACAATCAATGTTAGTACCGTTTGTATATAAGTTTGGTATGTCCTCATTCAATTTATTTAATCTTTTATTTACAAAACTCCAAAATTTGATCGGATTTCGAGAATGCGACATTTCTCGTTCACGCAGAACACGATCAGCTTGAAGATTGTTTCGAAAGTTTTTAACTGCGATTTTCCAGCGGTTATGGTTTTCAACAGTTTGGTTAGCTTTATATTTCTTCCATAGATAGTTCTTTCTTTTTCTCGAATCACGGAGAGCTGGCGACAAACTTTGTTCCGAAGTTATGCTGCGCTTTCCATGTGGCACGTATAATTCAATGGCTGTATGTACAATGCCTTTGACAGTTTGCCAAAGGTATTCTACATCAAGACTATCACCAAATAAAAGTTCCCAGTCGGTGGAAATTATAAAATCCTTCATGGATTCGTAATCAGCATTTCGATAACGTCTGAATTTAGTGTTAGAAATACTAGGTGTAGCATTATTTAGTATTGTAAATGTTACCATTTCATGATCACTACATCAGAAAGGAGCTTCTGTATTAATATTGACGATTTGTCGAGGGTCAGTTGCAAATATTAAATCTAGAATATTATTATTACGAGTAGGCATGGTCACTAATTGCGAAAGGCCTGCAGTTATAACAAACTCTAATAATGTTTCCGATGCTGTGTTGTTTGGAGCAGATAGTAATTGCCAATTTATGTGTGGTTGGTTAAAGTCACCTAGTAATATAGCTGGTCTATTTCTAGGTAATAAGCCGACCAGCGCTAGACATATGGCTGTCAACTGATTATTTGGGATTGCAGGGGGAATATATATAAGCAGAACCTAATCAATTATGATTATTTCATGCTTGAATTCCGACGAGTTTATTGCACAAACTTCGAGCATTGAACATGACACACAAAAAGATTGCTTTTCCCTCTTTCCCTGCTACCCCCTACGCGTTTGGGGCTGAGGAGGGCTTCACCACTACCCTCTGCCTGTGAGGAACCCTCGGGCGACTTCTGGTTCTGCATGGCCAGAGCCTTCGGGTTCCCCCTTCGCCAGTGGGATTTGGAGGAGGTGGGGCAGCAGTTACAATCCTACCATGCTTAATAGTGACAATTTGGCCCATTTCTCTACGACGCATCAATTCATTTCTCAATTCACGATCACGTACCCTTTCGTCGTAGGTGAGATCAGGCCTCACCCACACTTTGGCATAGGATTTTCCCATCGCATTTTCAGCCGTTTCTAATGATGAAAAACATCTAACCATAAAGTAATTTTAACATTAGACGAGTGGTTTTAAACTCAATAACTTGATTGCCAACATGTTTCCAAGTCCAAAATAAGGTCAATATTGAGTCATAAGATCCATAATACAGTTTAAAACGTGTATTTCTCATAATAATAAACAGTTTAAGCCAAAAATTTCGACATTTTTGAAAAATTTTTCAAAATTTAACCTAAAAATACCCAATTTTTGGCAATTTTTCGCGCCTTCGGCGCGACTACCCCCCCCCCCCCCCCAGCGGGGGGGGAAGTCCCCCCCCAACAAGTTTTGGGGGAGGGGTGAAAAAACGGGTGGGGGGGGGGTACCCCCCCCCACACCCCCCCACCCCCCCCCCCCCCCCACCTTACACCTATGGGTGTGTCTGATCCTACACCAATGGTTGAGAAGATGATTACAACTGCAAAAATTGATCGCTCTGTAGTCACTCATATATTTAGAGATGGTCCTATTGGCACGCCTAAAGGAAGAATTGTCAAAGTCAAATTCTCGGATCTGGAAGCTAGAAAATCCTTTCTACTGTTCAAAGGATTTCGGGCGATGGGAAAATCCTATGCCAAAGTGTGGGTGAGGCCTGATCTCACCTACGACGAAAGGGTACGTGATCGTGAATTCAGAAATGAATTGATGCGTCGTAGAGAAATGGGCCAAATTGTCACTATTATGCATGGTAGGATTGTAACTGCTGCCCCACCTCCTCCAAATCCCACTGGCGAAGGGGAACCCGAAGGCTCTGGCCTTGCAGAACCAGAAGTGCCTGAGGGTTCCTCACATGCAGAGGGTGGTGGTAGTCCTCCCCCAGCCCCAAACGCGTAGGGGGTAGTAGGGAAAGAGGAAAAAGCAATCTTTTGTGTGTCATGTTCAATGCTCGAAGTTTGTGTAATAAACTGTCGGAATTCAAGCATGAAATAATCATAATGATTAGGGTTGTGCTTGTATATATTCCCCCTGCAATCCCAAATGATCAGTTGACAGCCATATGTCTAGCGCTGGTCGACTTATTACCTAGAAATAGATCAGCTATATTACTAGGTGACTTTAACCAACCACACATAAATTGGCAATTACTATCTGCTCCAAACAACACAGCATCGGAAACATTATTAGAGTTTGTTATAACTGCAGGCCTTTCGCAATTAGTGACCATGCCTACTCGTAATAATAATATTCTAGATTTAATATTTGCAACTGACCCTCGACAAATCGTCAATATTAATACAGAAGCTCCTTTCTGTTGTAGTGATCATGAAATGGTAACATTTACAATACTAACTACTACACCTAGTATTTCTAACACTAAATTCAGACGTTATCGAAATGCTGATTACGAATCCATGAAGGATTTTATAATTTCCACCGACTGGGAACTTTTATTTGGTGATATTCTTGATGTAGAATACCTTTGGCAAACTGTCAAAGGCATTGTACATACAGCCATTGAATTATACGTGCCACATGGAAAGCGCAGCATAACTTCGGAACAAAGTTTGTCACCAGCTCTCCGTGATTTGCGAAAAAGAAAGAACTATTTATGGAAGAAATATAAGGCTAACCAAACTGTTGAAAACCATAACCGCTGGAAAATCGCTGTTAAAAACTTTCGAAACAATCTTCAAGCTGATCGTGTTCAGCGTGAACGAGAAATGTCGCATTCTCGAAATCCGATCAAATTTTGGAGTTTTGTAAATAAAAGATTAAATAAATTGAATGAGGACATACCAAACTTATATACAAACGGTACTAACATTGATTGTGATAATGCTAAAGCTCAATGTTTGAACCAACAATTCTCTTCGGTTTTCATAACTGATAATGGACAATTTATCAGAAATTATTACGATGCAGATATAGTGAACATGGATCTGCCAGAGATAACACATTTGGATGTTATAAAAGCTATAAGTTCCTTTGATAATAAGATGTCTGTAGGACCGGATTCAATTCCTCCATACGTTCTTAAAAAATTAAAGCATGAACTTAGTCCCCTTTTGATGCTTATATACAACGTAAATTTAATTACTGCCACCCTGCCGCGTGATTGGTTAAACGCAAATGTTGCACCGATTTTTAAAAAGGGTAACAAATCCTCCTCCGAAAATAATAGACCCATTAGTTTAACAAGTCCAGCAATGAGATCTTTTGGAAAAACTTTGAAGCCAAAATTAATCAACCATCTTAGTAATAATAACATTTTGTCTGTCCATCAACACGGTGGACTCAATAAAATTGTAGATTGGGCAACTGAGAGTTACAGTTTTCTGTCCCTAAATGTGTTATATTAACACTTGGTAGCCCGAATCTTCAATTCAATCTTACTATGGATAACACCGTATTGCCCCATGTTACTGCTGTCAAAGACCTTGGCGTTTGGATAACCAATGATTTAAAATTTCATGAACATGTGAATAAAATTACAACTAAATCTAGACAAATATTAGGCCAAATAATGAGAGCTTTTCATAGCAAGCAGCACGAAATTATGCTTAAGCTATGTTACCTTTGTTCGCCCTCATTTAGAGTATGCGTCACCAGTTTGGAGCCCACACCAAATTAGTCTTATCGACAAGTTAGAGAGAGTTCAAAAATATTTTACTAGACAGTTATCAGGTACCCGTAATCTAAGTTACCAGCAACGGCTAAATTTATTAAAACTACAACCCCTAGAACTACGAAGGATAATAGCTGACCTAAAAGTTACGTACCAAATAATAAACGCTACTATTGATTTAAATTTAATGAGTTTTTCACTTTTGCACCTACAACTGGACTTCGAAACAATAGATCTTCTAATCTTGTTATTCCTGTTGTCAGATCTAGTCAACGCGCAGCTTTCTTTTCAAGACGAGTTGTTAAAATTTGGAACTCCTTACCTGAAAATGTTGTTAATGCAACTTCTATCGAAACCATTAGTAAGCACCTTTCTGATATTAATTTAATGAGATTCTGTAAATCAAATTACCTTTAATGACTCAATAAAGCAATGAGGAAGTTAACCTGAAGGGCGGTGTTTCAAGCCTTCTAGCAAGGTTCACCGTCCTGCACAAGCAGAACCCTAAACTGTTTGAGTTACATCTCTTGTTTTATGTCGTATATATTTTCTTTCCTTCTTTCCCCCTATGTACACAGACCTATGGGGGGGGGGTCTTAGAGCCACCAAAACTGATTTCCCCTTAAATGGGGGGATTCTATACAAAAAAGGACCAAAAGTTCCTAGGGGGTCGAAGCCCTCCGAGCCCTAGGGTGGGGGGAAAATGAGGAGAGAAAACACGAGCTGGGAAAGGGGCTATTTTTCATATCTCGAGATTGGCTCGACCGATTCGGCTGAAATTTTCACAGCATGTACCCCTGCCCACAGGCTCTTCACACAGCGAGTTTGAGCCCGATCGGTCCACACCTCCCTGAGATATTAAAAAAACTATTTCCAAAAATTAGCATCTCCCCAAAATTTCCCTATTCTAGGTAGTGCGCTGACGCGCACTACCCGATTTTTCCAAAAAAATTGGGTGGGTTTTCCCCCCCAAAGTGGGCTTTTTCCCCGCCATATTTGGCAATGTGTCAGACTAACGGTGCATCGGATCGATCTAATTTTGGCTGTGTGGAAAGAGGAAGACACTCGCCATCATTGCAGATATTTGCAAAACTTTTCTAGCCCAACCCAGTCAAAAGTTACATCGGTCCAAAGTTTTGCAAAATTTTGGCATGGTTCGACCAAAAAGTTGGTGTCATTTTCAAAATGTCATAAAATGAGCAGGAGTGAATCAAATGAGCTGATCTTTGCACACATAGGTAAGAAAGAGTCGCGCTTTCTGCTGCTATGTTTTGGAGCTCATAGCTCCAACCCTTGGTCCAGGAGGCGGGTGGGTTTTCCCCCCAAACAGGGGGGTGGGTTTTTCCCCCATGGCTATAATTTGATGAAACTTATCATTCTAGCGCATAGGAAATGGTTTTTACGTTCACTTTAGTTCGTTTTTACGTTCTGTGTGCAAAGAGGAAGACTTGCCATAATTGCAGATATTTGCAAAACTTTTCTAGCCCAACCCAGTCAAACGTTACATTGGTCCAAACTTTTGGCATGGTTGGACCAAAAAGTAGGTGTTATTTTCAAAATGTCATAAAATGAGCAGGAGTGAACCAAATGACTTGATCTTTTCACACAAAAGTTAGAAAGGGAAGCGCTTTCTGCTGCTATTTTTTGGAGCTCATAGCTCCAACCCTTGGTCCAGGAGGCGGGTGGGTTCCCCCCCAAAAGGGGTGGGTTTTTTCCCGCCATGGCTAACGTGCATAGGTGTACCAGCCTACAGTTTGCCCCATGTGAGACCCCCCCCACGAGAAGGCCAGACCCCCACCCTCCAGACCCGATCTCGACTACTCCCCCTCCCAATCCGAGCTGAGACCCCCCTCCCCCCCCCTAAGCTGGGGTCCACTCCAAACAAGAGAAAAAATGCCAAATGATTGCAGAAATTTT
The DNA here is from genome assembly GCA_030248195.1 of Trissonchulus latispiculum. NCBI lineage: Eukaryota > Metazoa > Nematoda > Enoplea > Enoplida > Ironidae > Trissonchulus > Trissonchulus latispiculum. Next base: position 5,011 of record JASAND010030558.1, on the reverse strand, counting down.
TGCAATTATTCAAAAATGTTCTGAAAAAATTGGCTGGAAATAGTTAAGAACGCAAAAAATAGGTTGTAAAACGGCATAAGAGAAGTTTTTGAGTAGATTTATATATACATAGTTGGGGTTTTTTAGGCAAAAATAAGTGGGGGGGAAGAGTGGGGGGGACGCCCCCCCCCCCACCCCCCCCCCCCCCCCCCACTAGTGGGGGGAGGTCGAAAAGTGTGGGGGGAATGAAATGGGCTAAAAATGCAAAAAACACCGTAGAAAAAGCCTGTTTTCTACATGTATATATATATTATATACTGTTATAACTAAGCTTAAAGGTGCTCAAAAATTAAGTTTTGGCACCAAAATAGACAATTTTTACCAAAAATTTCCGGCGAAGCCAGAAAAATTTTGAAAATTTTGACCAAAAATCCTAAAAATTTGGCATTTTCTGGGCACCTTAGGGTGAGTGGGGGGAAGCCCAAAAAAGTGGGGAGGGGAAGGAGTGGGGGGGGGGGGAAGAGGTCGAGTGGGGGGGAACCCCAAAAGTGGGGGGGGGGGCGCCCCCCCCCGCCCCGCCCCCAGTAAAAAAACCCCAGCATAGGTGCGTAGGTGTGGCTGGGCAAAAAATCTGGGGGGGGGGGGGGGGGTTCCGACGGAGGGTGCCAAATTTTCGATTTTATGCCATTTTTGACCACTTTTGGGCCAAAAATCTGGGGGGGTACCAAAAATCTGAAAATCTGGGGGGGGGGGTCGCGAAAATTTGTCATTTTTTGGGGGGGTCCCCCCCACCCCCCCCCCCAACACACCTATGCATAGGTGTGTTCAGTAGCGCATGTACAAAAAATTTTCAGGGGGGGAACGGCTTGGACTGAAGTCGGGGGGCGGGGGGGGGGGGAATTTTTTTTCTGAGCAATTGTATGAACACTACATACAAAATTTTGTTGGCAACAAAGGCCAAAAATCTGGGGGCGGGGGGGTACCAAAAATCTGAAAATCTGGGGGGGGGGTCGCGAAAATTTGTCATTTTGGGGGGGTGTGTCTGATCCTACACCAATGGTTGAGAAGATGATTACAACTGCAAAAATTGATCGCTCTGTAGTCACTCATATATTTAGAGATGGTCCTATTGGCACGCCTAAAGGAAGAATTGTCAAAGTCAAATTCTCGGATCTGGAAGCTAGAAAATCCTTTCTACTGTTCAAAGGATTTCGGCCGATGGGAAAATCCTATGCCAAAGTGTGGGTGAGGCCTGATCTCACCTACAACCATAGGTGTACCTGGGGGGGTTGGGGGGACCCCTCCCTCCAAATGGACTTATCGTTACCCCACCCCCTAAATTTCAAATCCAGACCCCACCCCCAAATGGCCGAATCCCAGACCCCACCCCTCCATTTTTCGCCAACCCCACCCTTCCGCCAGCGGACCCCACCCGGCCAAATCTTGGCAGCTCTATTCTAGCTAGCGTCAACAACTATCAAGTAATTTTATTAAAGGAGTCATGTGACTTATGAAGACAGAGCATCTTGGAACACGTGATCGTCTGCAATGACTTATAACATAGAAATGCGCGTATGTAGGAATTGTGGAGATGTGGACACTTGCTTCAAATCATCTTGTGTGTAACATCTATACGAGCTATTTGACATTTTGTCTAAGGCGAACTTTCCCTGTGATTTGTTTGAAGCTCAGTCATTTATACGTATATAATATGGCCTTTTATGCTGAGTATGGCCCGGAACGAGTGGGAGGGGGAGGGGGGGGGTGGGATGCGAATTTAAATCTATTTCCTGCCAATCCCAAACCCAAACTACAATTGAATAATCAAATCAGGGGGGTAAGCATACGTTTGTGTGGCTGGCCAAAAAAGCTGTATTCTTTCGACACGACAGCTTAAAAAACTTTGGAAAGGTACAAAACTGAGACATTTGGAATAAATGTTTTGCGATATTTTGCACTTTTTGTCATTTGAACCGGCGGAATTTTTCATTTTTACGTTTCTAATTGGTAGATTTTGTAAGAAATTAAAAATCTGTTGAAAGAAGTAGGCTAATATTTTGGGGTAACGGGTGGGGTGGGCAGCTTCGGCAGTTTGTTCGGGAATGGGGGTTGGCGGGGTGACCAACCCGGGGGGACGCGAGTTCCCCCATTATATACTCATTTTCGGTACGTATTAAAAAATGTCTACTCTTTCTCTTTCTTGATGCTTTTGCTCGTCGCTCCAGTGTCGCTTAACAAATTATTCCCAAATTTTCAGTTAACAGCAACATTTTTTTACTTAATCTATTTGCAGAAATCTTTTCTTTAATAAGCACACGGCACGACACAGAGACAAAACATCAAGTATCCATCCGATTCTACTGTGCAACTAAACGAACAACAGTCTCAATGTGTTATAAACGTACGATAAAATGTACGTATATATCACTGGCGGATCCAGGATTTGGTGACGGGTGCGGTAAAAGTTTTATACATTGGGATCTGGGGCGGAGTCCCCCAGATGTTGCAGAAATTTTTTGTAAAAAAATAAAATTGGTCTCCGGATTTTTAAATATTTTCATAATTTTTAAGAACTGAGAAACTTTTTAGAAAACAACACATTTTTAGGCAAAAATAGTATATAATTTTCTCCGAAAAATCGGATGGATTTCCAGCTTTTTCTTCATAAATGCAATAAACATGCCGTTAAAAATTAGAAAATTCGTGCCGAGGGCGCGAAAGCTTTTGGTTTTTTGCCCTTTTCCTATTTTTTTCTTTAATGTGTCCTACCTTTCAAGTCGCGACGGGGGGTGGACTGCCCCCGCCCCCCGCCTGGATCCGCCCCTGGTATATATAATTGTTTAATCACATTTTGTACTAGAAAAGTTGCTTTTTGGTAATACAATTTTCCATTCTAAGTCTTCTCCTTCAGAAATTTCCTTCACCTTATTAATAAACTTCCTCTGTCTTTCAGTGTAAATTATTGGGTTTCTGCTTTTTGAATCTGACAGGAAATGACCTTCTTGAATCCACGTTTTCACATATGTAAAAAGGGGGAAAAAGTCTGTAGGTAGGGGGCCGTTTACTCGAATTCTTAGTATTGCATCCAGTGGCTGAGCACCAAGACGTGACCTTCTGTCGTATCGGGCATGCTTCATAATAGAGAATCCTCTCTCGGCGTCCGCTGAGCCCACAGGTATTACGAGAGCTGTCTTTATTAGAAATTGAATGTCATCTTTTCCGACCCAATTAATAGAATTTGCTGTTAACATTTTAGCCCAAAACGACGTAATTTCTCCATTTTTCCAAGTTTCAAACTCTACATGAGATGATAGCATAGGCAGCAAATTTTTCCACTGAGTCAGTAAACCGAAAGCATCCAAATTGAATAGCGAGGCAAGCGATACTATTTTTTGATTTCCATAGTCTAATTGTTCAGTTGGATCTGATGGGATGTTTTTGGATCCAGTATATCAAAATTGAATATAGCCTCTTGTGGGTAATATCTATTTAATGACGGTATAATAAGATCCAACATGTGAAGCCTCATACCACTTAAGGCTTTAAATCTTTTTTCTTCTTTACTGCGAGGCTGCAAAAAAGTCCCTTGTAAGTTACTGAATTACTGTTTTCGTAGTTACGTAGATTGTTGCAGTTGGGTCCTTCTTCTTCTTCGTCGGCATTTATATCTGCGGGATTTAAATCGTAGCACTTGCACGTACTGAGAAAAGTAAGTAGACCTGTTCCAGTAGCATCTGGTGTATAAAGCTTACCAATACTAACTTTTAACGAGCTAAATAAATTATTATGCGCAATTATCGTTGACTCCTGCATCTGCATCTGCTTTGAAAAGAAAGTCAGTACTTCTAATGTGTCCATTATCTGCAATAAGTAAGGCATAAAATTTCGATCAGCAATTATTTTCCTTAAACGCTTAGCTTTTCTTTTAGTATTTCGATCAAAGTTTCTTTCTTCTTCTATGGAAATTAAACTTCGTATTATTTGTTCGTACATTGTATAGATTTTTTGAACAGCATCATACTCGCTTGCTACCCATCAGGGGCCGATGTCATCAAAGGCCCAAACCCGGGTTTCGAGCTAAACCTAGGTTAAAAATGGGTTTTCAACCCAAACCCGATGGAATCAAAGTTTGGTTAGAACTGGGATTTTGAAATCCAGGTTTCATAACTGGGTTTTGGGTTAAATTGGGGTTAAGTGGAGACCCAATGTTGTCATGAAACCCGGGTTTAAAAACTTGGGTTAAATTTGGGTTAATGTGGCTAAATCTCAACCCTACTCGATGAGGAGGGTTGAGCCTGAAACCCGAGTTTTATTCTATGTAATTTATGGGTTTTGCTCGTGGGACTGTCTCGTCTATTAGTTCTAAAAATATAAACAAGACAGCACAGTTATTTTTGGGGTTAATTCTGGGTTAACTATTCTGGGTTTCAGGGTTAATTCAGGGTTAATTCAGGGTTAGCCCCAATAAAATATGGTTTATGAAATCCAACCCCAAAATTGTTTGATAACATTGGGTTAGCCCCCAGGGTTAACCCAACCCCAAAATTTCAGGGTTAACCCCAAAAACTACGAAACCCGGGTTTTAGGAAACCCAAGTTTGATAACATCGGCCCCTGATGTCATAGATGTAGGATAATTCGTAGAATTTTTCGTCCAATATTTTCGTAACTTTAGAGAGCATTCCTTTTCGTTTTTGGCCACTGAAAAAGCTGTAAAGTTCATTGACTGTGGCCTCTAATGTTTGAAATGCCTCGTTTTCAGCAAATGCATAGGATATTGCCAGTTGTAAACGATGCGCCATGCAATGTATGCCCTGGATTTTTTGATTACTTGTCCAGTCTCTTAACCTGGTTAGAATACCTTGTCGCACTCCGAGATTTACGCTTGCCCCGTCGCTCCCAAAACCGACCAGTTTCCTTTTGAAAATGTTAACAAATTGAGGACAGATTTCTGCGTCATCTTCTAAGGCAGTTTGGATTGCCCTCATTTCTTCTTCTGCTGTTTCTCCGACCAACTTTATCAGCTTGTAGAA
>JASAND010030557.1:0-30612 GCA_030248195.1 Trissonchulus latispiculum | reverse complement strand
CGGCCAATAGCCAACAGCCAACGGCCAACAGCCAATAGCCAACGGCCAATGGCAGGCTATTGGCCGCACCGGCAACGCACAACACTAACAGCCACAAGTTTCGTTTTTAAATTTAGAATTTTTAGGGATTTATATTTGTGTCATTCCTTTTTAATGGTTTCCAAAAAAGTCATACTTTAATTCTGGCGCCACTCTTTCCTACAGTCCCCAAATGACCACCCCCAGAGCTTTATTCTAATCTCCCTCAGCATGATTTGATTAATTTTTGCTGATGAGAAAACACAAAGTGAAATTGGTGAACCGGCAACACTCAACTCGCTAGTTCAACTGTTCCTTTCCTATGCTTCATCTGTTAGTTAACTCATTGTGTCTGGTCAACAAGTCTAACCCAGGCTGACGAGGGCTGAGGTTAGGCTTGAGCAATTCTCTGATTAATTGCTCTAAATTATTCCCTGATTAATTGTTGCAAATTGACGAAATATGGCGAAATTAATTGGCACATTCTCACTCGTAGGTTTTTGCATTAGTTCCGTCTTTGAAAGACGAAAGTGCCACTAAAAACTAGTGAGGTGAGATACTAAAAATTTGGGCGAACCTCAAATTTTGGAGTCTGAAATGAGCTGAGTGTCTTACTCTTCCTATTATAAACTTTACAGAGTAGTGATTCACACTGTTACGTTTAAGCAGGGCACCTTAAGAAGGTTTAACAGTTTTTATTTCCTTCTGGTTTCGAAATTAACCTATAATTTTTTAGCCTGGATAGAGCGAGAGAGAGAGAGAGAGAGAGAGTAGTACAAAGTAGTTGAAAACAAGCGTTCCATGAATGAACTTAGTACAAAGCTTCCTCCTCCCGGGCTGGCTCTATCCCAACAATCATACACTCCCCACGAGAGTGGGTAGTTGTGATTGGATGAAAAGGACCAAGAAGAGACCCCCTTTCCTACCCTCTCTCCTAAATTGATTCTCCAGCCAACGGTTCCCCCTTTCCAGTAGAAAAATTCCTGTTGCTCATTTCACCAAATTTGAAGGAAATTAATTTTACTATTATTCAAGATTTGTTCTGATTTTAATAGGTTTGAGGATCCAAGCCCTCCAAGCCTGGTGCATTCGAGATGTTTTAAGATTCTGATCATGTAGGGTGTGTAGCTCAATTATCACCCCCCCCCCCCTCGAAGGTAAGGTAAACTGTAAAGGGTACAGGCAAAAGTATTAATTTTTTTAGTAACAGACCACCGAAATCTGTTGCCAATTTTCTATTCCGCACCTTTATCTTCGAAATAATCAGGAATTCCAATTCAAGCTTACGTAGGGCCAAGATAATCTTACTCTGTCTCATCCTACTTAAGCATATACCTAATTTAGATGCGAGACTGTTCCCAATCTAACTACTCCAGAGATCTATTCTGGGATCTAAATCTGAGAAGACCTGATCCGATTTCTTGGATCAAGGTGAGCCCTTTTCTATCCTCAGGTCCCATTCTAATCTCAGTCCACCGTTGTAGCCTATTGAAAACTGGGGGTAGAAAAAGTGTATTAGATTTCCAGTCCCCAAAAAGTACACTCTTGAAAAGTGAGTGTAAGTCATTTTCTTCTGGCAACGAGAAACGGGACGGAGGACTTTTCCAATGATTTAGGCTTAGTCTCATCCCCCCCCCCTTCTATCCAAGCAGGGAGCAAAGTCAGAAGTTAAGATTTGATATCACCTAGACCAAACCTTGTTGACGTCAGAAAACTCCTCAAAAAAGTGGTTCCCCATTTAAATAGCCATTTCTTCTCTTCCCCCCTCTTGTCCGATTTGAAGCCATTTTTCACAGGCTTAGCCTGTCAGACTGTTTCCGAGCCCCTATTCAGTGAAACTACTGAGATTGGCTCGAGTAGGTGTGCTACTAAATTGGTCCTACTCACTGTTTCATTCAGTAGCTGGAATGCTACAGAAAACAGACCAATCCCATTGGCTCTCTCCTGGTTCGGACTAACTTTGCCTTAATAACAGCAGTGCAGACGTTTTTCATTATTTCTTTATGCTGAATAAGAGCTTACATGAGTTAGGGAAATATGTAGTTATGTATGTTGTTTTCAAATGAGATTTATACACAATCCCGATTTTTCCTTTCTACCGAAAATCCGGTTTTTTAGAGAATGGCCACAAAGTTTGGTTCTGAGAAGCGAACTTTCAACATCGCACGTTAGGTACAATTATTATTTTAATAATTTCATTAACTATAACATCATTGAAATTTTATTTTCCCAGTAATTTTAGACCATCGTTCTGCTTCGAGTGGTCGCTCATTGCGATTAGTACTAAAGTCTGACCAAAAAATGTAGGGAGCGAAATTGTTTTGTTTATACTGAACTACCGGTACATTTTTGCTGCAGCAATGTATATATTTTCTGAACCGTCATGACAAGAACTTTCTTTTGGTTGAAAAAATTTCTTTAAAAATTAAAATTCATCAAAAGAAGCCGATTTTTTAAGTTTTGAAAGATCAGTAGAAGTAGCGTTCGGTGGAAAATCTCCATGTCCCAAACATTTTGAATCCCGAATATAAGCTTATTCGTCAAAAATTGCGATAGTTATTCAATTTTTTCGATTTTCAAAATCCTTTGATCTTTGTCGCTTTTCCAACTTTGACTGGCCATTACTCGCGACTTCACAATGCAAAAAATTTTTTAATTGGATTTTTAGGATCGCTTACGTGTCGGCTTTCATACGATATATGTGGTTTTTTAAAATTTGAAAATCTATTTTTTGAAAAATACCACTTTTTGACCCAAAATTTTGACAATGCGAATCCATCAAAAGTGGGAAAAAATAACATTATCATAAATTTTAATCTGAGCTGAATCCAACGATATAAAGTTTTTGTGGCTACGACTTATAAATCAACGAATTTTTAAACAATTTCGCTTTTTAGCCGGTTTTTGACTAGTTTACACTATTTGGCATTTGCGGCAAATCAATGCACAATATAACACAACTTGTCAGAAATCAGCTGAAATAGGAAATTATTTAAAAATTCGTTGCTGGGGCAATTTAAGCCGTAGCCACAAAACCTTTATATTGTTGGATTCAGCTCAGATTGAACTTTATGATAATGTTATTTTTACTCATTTTTGCTGGATTCGCTTTGCCGAAATTTTGGGTCAAAAGTGGTATTTTTCTAAAAATCTATTCGCAAATTTTGAAAAATCACAGAGATCACATGGAAGCAGACAAGTAAGCAGTCCTAAAAATCCAATTGAAAAATTTTTGCATTGAGTGAGTCGCGAGTAATAGCCAGTCAAAGTTGGAAAAGCGGCAAAGATCAAAGAATTTTGAAAATCGAAAAAAATTGAATAACTATCGCAATTTTTGACGAAATAAGCTTATATTCGGGATTCCATATGTTTGGGACATGGGCAATTTTCCACCGAACGGCTAGTTCCTGGTTTCTACTGATCTTTCAAAACTTAAAAATCGGCTTCTTTTGATGAATGTTAATTTTTTAAAAAAATTTTTTCAACCAAAAGAAAGTTCATGCCATGACGGTTCAGAAAATATATACATTGCTGCAGCAAAAATGTACCGGTAGTTCAGTATAAACAAAACAATTTCGCTCCCTACATTTTTTGGTCAGACTTTAATTAATAAGTGACTTCCTTATACAGGAACTGCGTACAGCTTTCTAGTCGAAGGAGTGCCAAACTACTATTAGACATCAATTAGAACTCCGTGCGTAGACGTAGTGAATCGCCGATTTACGTAAACATCAAAAATCATAGTCTCTGACTGATTGGACTTTATATAGTGCTCCACTAGTTGTCATACTCTTATCTCTTATGTACTCTTCTTGTGACTAAAGCCAAACTCCATTTAGTCATACTGACGTGTCCATCAATTTCTTTCTTTCTCTCCTTTTGCTTTATACACTCTTGAAGACTTTCCGTCGTCTGGTTGTCATCATTACAAAATTTCATTCCTAATATAGCCATACAAAGTTTAGTTTTATCCCTGGAGATATCTCCGTTCTGCCACAGGACATGGGGTGCCGATGCTCATCCCCGGATTCTCAGCTCTAGGGCCCAGGAGTGTCACCTCAAATGATGACGGCATCCGTGGAAGAAAAGCCGGGAATTCTAAACAGATTCCTGTTACCTGTCCATTTACTGGTGGATGATTCACGTTCAATCAGTTGTTCCGGATTTTAGAGAGTACATTTAGGATATAGATTCAGAATTTAGAATTCAGGTCCAACAGAAACACGACTTCCTTTACACTCAGTCAGCAGCTACCTAAAATCTGTAGTAAATCACTTCGGAGACTGGGGGTTTTAGCCTGTATAAACCAGAACCTAGACCAGATACATGGTGTCAAATTGGAGTCCCAGATTTGAGGTTTGGAGCAGGAAAGCTACAGCGAGTCCTGCCAGGAAAAGGTTCATTATATTTCAGATAAAGTAACAAGAAATTGCGAACAATAAGTGAACCGAAGTTCACTTTTCACCCGTCTTCTCACCTCAGACTTGACATAAAGTTAAACTCCAGGTCTAGGCTAAATTTATGAAAGGACAATTTTTAGGTATACTGTCCTACATGCGGTTAGAAAGTGGTGGAAAAGTTTGTTTCTAATGTATTCTAACGTCTATAGGAATAGGAATGGCCTACGGCATACTCTTGATCTCAAAAATACAATCTAGCGTTTCTCGACTAATATAAAGTTGAACAAATTAAAAATGTTTTAACTGTGCTCGTTTAGCTGCTGCCTTCAAGACAGGGGTCATATAGGGATGGGAAAATATAAATAAAAATGAACATACAAATTTTTGCATTAAAAAGTGTAATCTTTGTATGGCTTCAAAAATTGATACTACCAAGAGTTTATAAATGAAGAGTGAAACACTCGGCTCTTCCTAGTGCTTTAAGCTTGCAAGATGCTCGGCACATTAAGGCCGAAATCTCGGGGGGGGGGGGTACCACTTACCGTTGTTAACTATATGTTTATATGCGTTTGAACTAAAACGCATCAGATTGGCTAATCGCCTACCTTATGTCAAACTTACGTGTATAAGCGAAGCCCCCCCAAGATCTCGGGGGGTCCCAATTACAGTTTGTAAAAACGTTTAGCTCTTTGCTGATTGGTTGATTTTTAGCTACCGTATGCCGTTAGAAATCAGCCAATCAGCGAAGAGCTAAACTTGTACGTGTAACTGGCCCCGAGATCTCGGTGGGGAGGGTCCACTTATACACGTAAATTTGACATAAGGTTAGCCAATCAGATGCGTTTTAGTTCAAACGCATATAAACATATGGTTAACAACGGTAAGTGGTACCCCCCCCCCGAGATTTCGGTCTTCATGTGCAGAGCATCTTGCAAGCTTAAAGCACTACGAAGAACCGAGTGTCTCACTCTTCCTTTAAAAACTCTTGATACTACACATCTGCATAACTACTGTACTTAGAAAAAATTTAGTAACTAAGAAAACTCTGAGCAACACTATTAATTCTATGCAAATTAGTTATTATGTTATCTGTAGCAAAGCATTAGGTTATTTTCTGTGATTCAGTAAATTTGGGAAGTGACATTTTTGAAACCAGCTGGGTTCTCGCTCCAGTCATGTGCGCCAACGAGTCTGGGAGGAGATGGGGGGATTTATTTTTACAGACTCTATTTGATTTGGGGCCACATATCTTGGCTTCTTTTCATTAGGGCCTCAACCAGGGGAAGGGGTCTAATCCGTTTAGTCTTTCACAGAAAATCCCCCCTTAATGCAACTAATACAATCATCTTGTTTCTATTCACGCAAACACGCACACACATACACAGAGGGTCTGGTATACCATATTTTCCACAGAGGCTCCCCTCCACCCCACCTTTGTAACAATTCCCACCACATGTAACTCATACCTACTGTTTTAATGCTGGCTGCAATGGTAAGATATTGTAATTAATTAACTAGACAAGAGGAATTAATAATGTCAAGAGTACATAATACATAAGAGTATGCCACTAAGCACCGTCTGTCTGGTCCGTTAGAGCGAAAACTATGCCGTAAATGGCTGACCAATCACTCGACCCAAGACTCCACGACTAGGGGAGGAAGTGAGTTGACTCTGACTCCCAGTTTGCCGCTCAAATTTGAACCGTTATTTCTTCCAGTTTTTTATTGCCCCCTGGCACCTCAGCTCAAGATCGTTTATCTCCTCAAACCTTCATAGTCTCAATTTATCTCCTTTCCAGGGGGACAAATTTGAAACAAGGTCTTTTCTTGTTCGGTTAAAAAAGGCGTGCTCTAAGATTCCCATTAATAAAGCGACCAAAGCAACCCCTCTCTCATCGCAAGGGAATTGCTTTGATTTTCTGCCTTAAATAGAAATGTTACACTGACCTGGGTATATATATATATATATATATATAAGCTTATGATATCATTTCTTAGGGCGCCTAGCCTACACACATTCAGAATTCCAGATTTTGGAAAAATTTTATTGTCATTATTTTTTTGTAATTATATATAATCAAATTAAAACTAATAAGATCCTCAAAATTATTTATATCAGACTAAAGATGTTATCATTTCTTCTTAGCGACAGCATATACATATTATACATCCTAACAAAAATTTAATTATATTATACTATAGCTGAGAATTTGATACGAAATTTGTACCTATAAAATAAAATAAAAAATATATATACTCTAAGCAATTTCAAACTAGTTGATTTCAATCTTAAATTTTTTCTTTTGCATTTTAGGTAAAAGTCAAGGGTTTTGGTTCCGTTGAAGGTCTCACCCTAGTCCAGGATGACCCTAATTTGGGGTCCCCTCTTTCCGTCTAGGAAAGGACTATTTTATTCGGTTGCCGTTGTTCTTAACATTTCCAAACCCGACGACAGTATTGGGCCGTGGAACCTCTCCAGTTTACAACTCATGGATGCTACAACTGTATACAGTCCTTTCTATGCTCACACGGTAAGAACCAACTGAAAACAGTAGCACAGTGGTGATAACTCAAAAAGTTTGTCAAAAACGTTTACACTAATACCAAGAATGCATAATTGCACTATTATTAAGCGGAATTATTATTATTCTACAAATATACAGTAATGTAATATAGGAGAATATCGTGGACTCCTGATAAAACCTTAGAATTTACGGGGGAGGATTGGCTCTGAAAAAGTTTTTCTATAGCACCGGAGGCTCGAAAACTTAGGAACTCTGGCAAAAATTGAACCCATAACCTACGGTTTCTTAGCTGAACACTCGGCCGTCGGTAGCCGTCGCCGTGGCTGACTAAGTTGCATGCCACAGTTACACACACCAAGCTTTTCAATTCGAACCAAAAGTGCAGAGTTTTTGATGGATTATTATTTGATATTTAAGACGTTTGGGTGGTGGAAATATTTATATATAAATTCCTATCACTATCTAGTAAATTTAGGAAGGAACGAACTAAATTTGTATCTAAATACAAGCTCCTTAAAATTTCATTGCGACAGGCCCTAATTTAGTTCATAGACTCGTCATTTCGAACCGTCTCCACTTAATTTGGTGGGGGGGGGGCAAAGGGTAGACAAGACAACAGCCAATCAGATTGCAGAAAACCACTTCCTGCCTGGGTATTACGGTAGCTTAGTCAGAAATCGTCTCAAAACCGAGAACCCTCTTTGAAGGGTAAGAAAATTATCAAAGAAAGTGACGGATGGTGTTAATTTTTAATTAACATTTAAATTTTTAATCTTTGCAATATATACTTCTGGCATCAGACTTCCTACATACCAATGACGTATATGAGCTTTATTTGCTCAAAATTTTGTAACTTCGCAACTTCGCAATGCCATGTGACCGGCTGAAACTAGATCTCAAGTGTTATCATTATCAATAAGACATGCCGACGGAAAACTCTCCCCAAAGTTTCTCCCAAAGGAGTCTCTATTTCAATGCTTAAGTTTTCCCTCGAGGAGCCAATTAGCCCATTAGAGGCAAAATTCTCCCTTCCATGTTAATATTTTCTCATATAACTTTCTGTGCCGAAACTTTGGCTATGATAAAGTTGTGTAATAATGATAATGTAAGGGGGGTCCTTTAATTATAGATAAGGGGAGGGGGGTTCCCCCAGACGTTGACTTACACTCAAAAGGGGGTCTCTCTATATCACTCTCTTTCTCAGCTCTTTTCTAGCCCCTCTTTGAGTGGGGGAACTTTTTTTATTTGCTTTCAGGGAAATAGGGGGTCCCTTCTTTTCCTATACCTTCCTGTCTGTCCTATTTTATGTATCATGATTGAGAAAGACACCTTCGAGAAGGTGTTGTGGCAGTGGACTCTTGCCATATACCATGTAAGTCATCAACAACTGATCCTGGGGTCAGTTCAATCAAGAGTACATAAAACACAAGAGTATGAAATCGAGCAAAGTCTACGCGCAAAGTCTGTGTTAAGTGCGACACACCCTCTGTACGGTAACGGCCTGGATTAGGTGAGACCAAAACTGCACCGACACCGAGACCGAGACCGAGACTAGGCAAGCCTTGGCTTTTGGGTGAGACCGAGACCGATACTCCTGAAGACCTGAACCCTGCTAACGACTGACCTACCAGCAAATTAGACCTCAATAGTGTTTAACTCCTTTAACTCCTTTAACAAGATGTTTTCGTAAAAAGGCCTCCCTCCAATGGCTTAGTTCGGATTAAGTTGGTTGATCTCTGACGTTTCCCTTTCTAAATTTGCGCAGGACTTTAAGGATTTAGTCAGTAATTAAATTTATTAGTCTGGTTCCAGGTGCTTGGCGACAGCTTTTCTGTCCTCCGTCATTAAAACTTTTTTATGAACATTGTAACATTTTAATGGCAGCATTTTAATGGCATTGTTTTAGCTCAACTCGTTGCCTTTTGTACTAACGTAACCTTAGAATACGTATACGGTAACGGCAAAGATGAAACCGGATCACTATTTACTGACCCGATGACCCGGTTTCATCACCGGTATATGGTATACAAATATATGCGAATCGAATACGGAATAAATCTTAATATATCAAACATGTGGATGCAGGACAAACGTTTTCGGGAAGGAGGTTACCCGACGAAGTTTTCCAGTTTTCTGGCTAAACTACCAGATTTCGGACAATAACCCGAAAAAACTTGTTGGCACAGTTTGGCGGAAGGGTAAAACCCAATCCAAACAGACCAGGAAGTAGTTCAAACATTTTCAGAATTAACTTTCCCTTACCTAACTAAACCCAAGACCTTCGGATTATGAAATTTCAAGATTCTAAGCTCTATGTTTTTGGGCGAAAATGTCAGCAAAAATACTGTAAAGACCCGTGAAATTTCGCTGTCATGTGATAAAAATAAAAAGAAAACTCTTAAATTTTATTGTGAAATTTTATGTTCAGTGCACGGCTGAAAATTTAGAGATCGTTCTTATTATAGGAAAAACGCAATTAGGTCCCGTAATACAGAAATTGTTTCTCCAGTTAGGCATGTCAGGTGTTTTCGGCCACTTTCAAAGCAAGGCAACCAAGCAACTACTGTTTGGAGCACGGAATAATTTGATTTGAAATTGCGCTTTTTTCCAAAGTTTTTCACATCTTTGATGTATAATACTTCAGCTTGACTTTCTAATCCAAACTTCAGCACCTAAGGTGCTTAAAAATATTAATGTCTACATTAAATCTCCGGCAGGTTATACATTATTTTGCTGACTTTGTGAGAAAAAACAAAATTATTGTCGTGTCTGAAGACTACTTTCTGACATCTAATGCTGACACAATGGTATGTATCCGCCCATACATTTGTCTATTAATAGTATTTTCGCACTTTCGTATGATCTGCACCACATGATGTGTTATGTTGCACGGGATTTCTAAAATTTTAATTTAAATGAGCAGTTATAATTAGCACAATTATATACCATAATATTGTTCACAAAATTAATCGTCATCGAGAGAGAGCCCTCCGGAGCAGCTTAAATTAATCAGATTAAATTTAGAGATGCCTCTGCCCTGCAGTCAGGCATAAGTCCGGAGTGTCCCTGCCCCGGCCCAAGGTGTCTAGACCCGGCCGCGGTTTTGATTTCGAAAAAATTATTGAACTAAAGTCTGACCAAAAACTCTTGGAACCGAAATGTGAGCGGCTGTTCTGAGTTATTATTTGAAGGTAGCCTATATAATGTCTACATTTTTAGAATCCTCAGGAGCCCGAGATTTCCAAAAATCCTGAAAAATCCGAAAGTCCGGATTTTTTCACGGAAAATTCAAAATTTTTAGTTTTTCGCTCAATTTTTATCGCAATCAAAATTTGCTTTTGACAGTCGAATAGAGCTGGTCCCACCCCGCTACACATTTTTGCTCTTAGAAGCATTTCACGAAAATGCACCCAGTTTTCGGAATTCCCGGTTTTCAAAATTACCGGATTTTAAAATTCCCTCTAATACCCACCCACAAGATGTGCATCATTCGAAAACTCTTATCGGGCTGAACAACTTTTGTAATAGAACGAACTCGTGAAAACGCACTCAATTCCCGGAATTCGCGAAAACCGGATTTTCAGGATATAAAAAATTTTCTCCAATACCATTCAAAATGGGTATCATTCAAAAGCTCTTGATGAGCTGAAAACATCTTTTACTAGAGCCAATGTCCAAAAATGCACCTAATTCAAGGAATTCACAAATTCCGGATTTCACTCTAGCTTGGAAGTTTTTCTTAAATTCCGAGATGTGGGCTCATTTCTGCGAGTTCTATTAGAAATCTTGCTCAGCTCTTCAAGAGCTTTCGAATGATACCCATATTGGGCATTGGAGAACATTTCTAAAATCGGGAAAATCCGGTTTTCGCAAATTTCGGGAATTGAGTGCATTTTGAAGAGTACGTTCGATTACTGAAGTTGTTCAGCTCGATGAGAGCTTTTGAAAGATATCCATCTTATTGGAGGAAATTTTTAAAATCCGGTAATTTTGAAAACCCGGAATTCCGGAAATTAGTTACATTTTCGAGAAAATGTTCTAGGAGCAAAACTAGTGGGAGCAGCTCTATTCGATTATAAAAACAAAATTTTGATTGCGATAAAAATTGGGCGAAAACTAAAAAATTTAAATTTTCCGTGAATGAAACAGTGTAATTCCGAATTTGTCCGGATTTTCTAAATCTCGGATTCCTGAGGATTCTAAAAATATGTACATTATATAGGCTACCTTCAAACGATAACTCAGAACAACAGCTCACATTTCGGTTCCAAGATTTTTTGGTCAGGCTTTAGTTAAATTATAGATTTTTATAAAAAACAAAAATATAATTTTTAATGACAATTTTCCTTCTTTTTCAGTCCAATGGGTCCAACGCCACCACGCCCCAGGAACTGGTTCTACATATCGGTGGGATGTTCGTCTTCGGTTGCATCCTGATTATCATGGATCTGAGCGGAAATCTGCTCCTGATCATAACCTTCCTGAAGGAACCGAAACTTCAGTCCCTCACAAACTATTGGATTGTCAGTATGGCACTAACTGACCTCCTGCTCGGTCTGGTCGTTATGCCGATCGCCATTGCCTCAGATGCCACAAATGGGATTTGGATTTTCGGGTCACTTTTCTGCGATATCTTTATCACTTTAGGTTAGCACTGTACATCGGATAAGAGGATATATGCAGTCAAGAGTACATAATAGATAAGAGTGTGACAGTTTGCAGGTTCTCTGTTATCAGCTGCAGGTTACATGCTCCGCAAGCTAAAGGATGAGCCCCCCTCCAATGTGTACTTGGTGATCCCCTTGACAAATCTGTACTCAGTACACGACACGTTTCTGTATGCTCGCCGTATCTTTCCTTATTAAAGCTCAAAAACACAATGACTGTGTTAGTCGAAAAAACGTATCCACTTCAAACTTTAGAACGTAAGGATATATAGTAGTCAAATTTGTTTTAAGGGAGCGTACATATGTAATGGCTGTGGAGGCGGTAAGCGTCGCGCGCGACACTTATCACTGCGATCTTAACTATTACTATTGATAGAATTAAAAAGATAAAGGAACGGTCAAACAGGGTTTAAAAAATTGAAACTCTGGTAAACTCAAATATATATATATAATTATATATATATATACATATATCTAGATGTTAGCAAAAATAACTCCTTTAATCCTGTGAAAAAACAAAGATTCAGTTAATATGAGATAAATTAATTAACGATTTAAAATTAACAGCTTATCATTAATGATATTGCATGCCTATTGTTTTCAGACGTCTTATGCTGCACCTGCTCCATTTATCATTTGGTGGTTATCAGCCTGGATAGATATTTATGTGTTCGTTATCCCCTAATTTATCCCAAGAAAAGAACTAGACAATTGACAATGCTAACTATTTGTGCTATCTGGCTACTCTGCACGGCCATCAGCATGCCAAGACTCATAGGTAATGCAAAAAGTATTAACTAAAATTGAGAGATATGACTTATTTAATGATAAAGACTAGCCGATAACTAAAATAATATGAAATTATAAAGTAAAAAATATAAACAAAATAGTGAAAACTGTAGTTTAATTTTGCTAAATAGCTTATACAGCTAATAAAAGTCGGCTCAGTTAATGACAGTCCACAGAAACTTATATATATACGAAAAATATTAGTGCACACTAACTATTATTATAATACAATACAAATAAACAAAATAATTAATAAATCGTAAAATCATTTTTATTTTAGGCTGGAAAGAGCCCACTCTGGATCCGCTATCCTGTCAGCTCCAAAGCCTTTCCTATATGATCTTCTCTTCCATCGTTTCCTTCTATCTCCCGCTGATCCTCATTATCGGGACCTACAGCGCCATGTTCACGGCCACTCGGGCCCATACCTCAAAATTCTCCACTACCCGACTCTCCACGCGGCTGCGAACTGCTCAACAGCGCCTTAGTCGACATCAAAATCGGAAAAATACTAGTCAAGGTATGCATAATCCAGCCTCTGTAGCTCAGTTGGCAGAGCGTTTGCCTAGCGCGCAAACAGTCGCGGGTTCGAGTCACACCGGATGTCTGAATTTTTCGGTCCTTCGGTGGTACACGACTTTCTTCTTCTGCCGTATGCGAGATGGTGGGTGAGTTCGACAAATGCCTTTTAGTAAAATCAAGAGTGTAAAAATGAAAGTTGGAACGATTTCGTCGGCTGGGCCTGCATGTTGATGGTCAAAAATAGACCTACTTTAGACAGACAGAGTCGTTCTTTTTGGGTTTGCATAAACACGGAAAGAATTAATTAATTGAATTTAAATTAAATATTTATAAAATTAAATAAAAAAATAAATAAAAGTTTTTATGCACCCGGGCTGGGCCCGGGTCCGGGGCCAGGACCGGGTCCGAAATCGTGTTTTATACCCTTCTTTTTTGAAATTAATGAAATTCAGGTAAACATCAGCGTTTGATTGAATATTCGAATACATGTATATGCATTAGGTGGGTGGTTTGTGGAAGAACACTAAAGGAACTCATCTCGATTGCCAGTAAAGGATAAAATGTTAACGTAGGAAGGTACTGCTAAAGATCTATTGATTAAATGACACTAACAAGGAAATTGTACAAAACTCGCTTTTGTACGTAAATCATCATATATAAAGGATGCGGTTTATTTCTTCACTATTTCAGATACAACCGGAGACGACGAAACAGAGGTACCCCTCAAAAGTGAGCCAAGCGTTTCTCTACGGGTCACTGCCGCCCAAAATGGCACGGTCGGCTGCTCTACAAAGGATTGTGTCCCAACTAATTTGCATAAACTCCCCTCTCGACCACTGAAATCCGCTCGAGACGACTCTGGCTATCCGAGCAGCTGTGCCACAACGGATCCCAAATACTTCACCGGCCTGGACATGACAGTGGTCAGTGCCCACGTCTGCCGCTCGGACACGTTGCCCTTTGACCTTTTCCATCGGGCCCTACGGTATTCCTACGAAACCGGAGGGGCCGGGGAAAGCTCCCCCTCCCCAGACTACATCCGGGTCAGCCGCCTCTCATCGCCGAACATGGGCTCATTTCGCCTAATCGGCCCAGTCAGTCGGGGCAACTCTAGTCCGACCAGTAAGCCGAAAGGCTCTTCGTCCAGTTCAGTTCGTCGACCGGCCGGTCCGGACAGCGATCGAGGTCCTTCGCCCAGCGAAAGCATCGAGCCGTCCGCTGCCCAGCGAAGAGAGGACAGTGGCGACTCTTCCGAAACGGTCAGTTTCGTCCGATGGGCCTGGCGTCGGTCAAAGCAGCGGTCAACCACCGTCGGAAAACCGTCGCTTCGCCTTTCCGTGGCCCATCGGAGGAAACTGGGCCAACAGCCTGTCATTTCGCCGAATGCGCTGCGTCGAATCAGCGAAAATATTAACGCTTTCAGGCCAAAGAAATCGAACGCTGCCACGAGTGGCAATAGTACGACCCGGCTGGAGCGAACCCGCCGCCGGCAGGAACGCCGGGCCGGCCGTATTATTGCCATCGTGGTGTTCACTTTTGTGGCTTTCTGGATGCCTTTCTTCGTTGCCAACGTCACTGACCCCTTCTGTCACTGTGTTGCTCAGGCGGCCTGGCGCGCGCTGACTTGGCTCGGCTATGCCAATTCCGCCATGAACCCGATTATCTATACGGCTTTCAATCGGACCTTTCGGGAAGCGGTTATCCGCCTATTCTGTCGCCGGCTGACAAACGATCCGAGAAGAAAATGAATAATCGATGAAATTAAATTAGTGCTACGATTCAACTAGGGGTTTTCCTTTTTCTGTGCTATTAAATTCAGCGGTCTAATGGGTGGTTTTGCTAGGAAACAAAGGTTATAGCAAACATGATAGATCTCTAGCGAGTAAGCCTATGCTCAGAATAAATGTATTGGTCTTGGTTACGTTTCCTTGGTCAAGTTCGGCTTTTTAGCTACACTCAGCTCGTACTAAGCCTTACACAATTCAGCAGTACAACTACAACTCAAGTCCCTTAATAAACCAATTAGCCTCAAACCTTACAAATCTTAACTAAACAAGTCTAACTCATCGTCAGCCATAGCTAGACAGCCACGCGCGCGTCCGACCATGAACTCGCGCAACA
This sequence comes from Trissonchulus latispiculum, assembly GCA_030248195.1. Lineage (NCBI taxonomy): Eukaryota > Metazoa > Nematoda > Enoplea > Enoplida > Ironidae > Trissonchulus > Trissonchulus latispiculum. Next base: position 15,570 of record JASAND010030557.1, on the reverse strand, counting down.
TAAACAAAGCTCAATATCTATCTTATGTTGATGTTACCATATAGCTCAATGTTAACGCCACACACATCACATACACACGCTTGATAAGAGTTCAACCCTAATAATTCAACAAAAACGTTGTCTAGTTGAACTACCACTAAAACGGTCATCTATTTCCGTGCTCGCCTAATACGATAAAACGCAAACAATAATTTGAACACTTTACTAAAAACAGAGACTCAAACAAAACATAATAAAGTAAACTAAAAACACTTTTTTAGATAAAGTAGCTCATCTTCAAATCTGCTTCAACAACTGTTTCATTCGGGCAGGCAAAAGTTATAGGTTACATCATAGTTGTACGTTAGGTTGGGCCTGACGTTTAAAACAGCCTCTGCGTAAAGCCGTCCAGTTAATCGAAAGGTTTATCCCAGTTAACTGAGGAAAGCTCGCGAGCCGTGTAGACACCAGCACAGAAAAACAGCAATCCTTTAACAATAGACCTAAAAACAGATATACTAAGTCACAAAAATACATGTAAAAAATTTCTATTCAGGAATGGAAAAAGTAAAAGCATGACATAACCACAGAGTTTACAGTTCGTCTAGTCAACCAGTTCAGCACTTCTACGTCCCCGGTACGACAATCCTTCCTCTTAATGCTAATTATTTTAGCCAACACAGGGATACAGGACAAAGCACGAAACACGGGAAGGACGTGGATTACAGGTTCTTTTAGCAGACTGCTGTAAAGATTTGGCTCCGCAGAGACCTCCAGGACTGCAGTCAGGCGTGCGACCACTACACCCACCGACCACGGAGCCAGGAGAGTAGAGCACACAACTTCTATCATTGCTGCTCTCTGAACACAAATATAACATAGCAAGCGTCACACTCTATGCAGTGAAGGCCAAAACTATGCTATGCGCGCTATCGGCTGACCCCCCCCACGAATTGACCCCCTCTTACACCGCCCCTATATGGAAACATAGTCCCAAACGGGGGTCCTTCACTCGCTTAGCATGTTTTTTTACATGCAAGTGTTAAACATACACGCTTAAACCCCCCCTCCCCAAATTGGGCCGCTATTAATTTCAACGTGTAATACTTATGCAAAGCAGTGAGCGACCCCCGCTTGGACCACGTTCCCATAAAGGGGCGGTGTGAGAGGGGTCAATTCGTGGGGGGGTCAGCCGATAGCGCGCATAGCATAGTTTTGGCCTTCACTGCATAGAGTGTTAGGCTTGTCATACTCTTATCATTATGTACTCTTGAACATAGAAATAACCGGACAGTGGTAAATTGAAACAATCACAAAATCTGACCATCTAAAAGGATCATCATAGACACTCTTGAGAGAGGTCCACCAGGAATGCCGGGCCTTGGACTGTGGACCGCCGCCCGGTCGACCCGTCGGAGGTTCCATCCGATAAATTCCAGGAGCTGCAGGTAACATACTGATAAACTCTGATTTAGACGACCTGAAACTCTTAAACAGTGTGGTGACAACTTGAGTAAATGTGATGAAAAAAGGTATAAATTACGCATATACGTAAGGACAAATCTGAAATAAACTAACAATAACCCATAACTGAATTTAACGACCACTTCAAGGGCAAGGGCCTTTTCAAAAAAGGGTAGAGTAGAGTAGGGTAGAGTTAAAATTTACTGATCTAACTCGTTTTAACTCCACGCAAGCTTGAGTTTCTCTCTTTTAACTCTTTCATGAAAGAAATTTAGTTAATCAATTTTAACTCTACTCTACCCTTTCTTGGAAAGGTCCTCAGTTAAGCATTCGTAATTCTAGCAACTGCTATACAGCTCACTCTCCCTTTTCCCATGTTATTCGATTACATATACGTAAATTTTCGTATTACTGTGAGCACTCGCTTCGCTGCTCTGCTGTTGCATCGTGCTCAGTTCGAAGAAGTTAAGATAATTTGGCGGCTAGCCAATACTACAGTGCCCCAGGTCAGTTGGGTTATCGCTTTCGCTGTCGTCTTCGGCTAAACCTGAGCTCTCAGCTCGCGTAACCGTAGCGTAACCACGCCTACCGGCACAATGCTATTACAGCACTACACAGAGCAAACTAAGAAATGACCCCTCAAAACACGATAAATTTCTAGGGCAGCAGGGCTCCGGAGCGAGCCGCGAATGCCCGGCCCGGGCAATACCACCGGGCACGTCATAGGCCATTACGCCAAGCCAGCACTGGCAAATTTACAATTTCGCAAACTCTATACGAATGCGTATACAGTATCTAAAATATAAGCGTCTGCCTGCGAGGTCCAAATCTTGTAAACGCCATCACAAACTATTGCACATTACAGTTGTTTTGCATGTCGAGCCTTTACAGCGCTTCTGGGCACTGATCTGGAAAGTTAAGAAAACCCGGGCGACTCTGCACGACTATCATTAGGCCTAAAATTCTGTTACGAGTGCTACCGGTTACACTAAAAAATTCCACAGACTAGCTTTCTACAAGCTTCATTTTTGACGCAGACCTTTGCATTATTAACTCACCCCTGCCTGTTTGAAGAATTCTCTTTAATACTTCATCAGTTGGAACAATTATTATTGAAAAATAAAATCTGTAAGCTGAATTTAGGCGATTCACTCAGCCAAATCGACTAACCAAAAAGGCAAATCGAATTTAGACTCCTTTCCCTAGTCTACTCGAATAAAGTCAGCCAAGTCACTCAAAACAGAAATCGATAAGTAGCCATCTCTCTTTCTCTTTCTGCTCCTCTTTCTTTGTAACATCAGTCGAGTCACAATGAATCCATTTCTTCCATTCAGTTTCAGCCAGATCTGATTCGGCATGACTGGCACAACACTTATATAGGACCCATTCATATAGTTTTGCGTTCAAAATCCCACAAGAGGTCAAATATTTGGCACCTGTGCCTGAGAAAGAACTGATACGAAGCTCTCATACTTCTTTTCTTTCTACTACTAAGATTTCCAGCAAACAGTTATTATCCAATTAGGCACACGTTGGGCTAGTCTTAGTTCTATGCAACTGTAGCGTCAAAACGCAGCGCAGAACTATATAGTCAAGTACCTACTTTCTAAAACACCAACTTCAACACTGGAACATTATGAAGGGAACGAAAGAATTAAGGCCACCACATAAGAAAACTGCAAAAAAATACCACAGTTCAAACGTTTATTTCCATGCTGATTTTTTCACAAATTTCAGCAATTTCAATTCCAAACCAATAACAACAAACTTATATAGCCTTTAAAATCCAATACATAAGCGAACCAAGGACAACAACTACCGACCTACAATAATTATGCTTCCAATAAAAAGTGGCAATGTTAAAAGTATTTAAGACTATCACTTATATATATAGTGGAAAACAGTAGCAAATACTTCATGCACAAACTTTCCAAACTTATAGAAACTGCTATTAAAACTACAAAAAATATTAAAGACAATAACTCCATAACCCCACAACAAGATTTTTTATTCCTACACAAGTGACAAGACAAAATTAAATAATATGTATATATATAATCTTTTTAAATCTTTCCAGTTATATTTGAAGTGTTTCCAAAATTCAACCGTCGATTTAGATTCTTAAAATTTAAAAATTGTTAATCAAAATTTAAACATCAAAAGGCCGAGCCCATCCCACATCCAGCTTAAGCCTTCATGGCAAACAGAACTCTGTTCCATTCAACAGTTAAGCCTTAAACTTAAAAATTAATTAATTTACATAATTAACACGAGCACATGCTTGAACAATTAAATCAGCCAATTGCTCGCTGGCAAAAATCCACAACAGATGTCTCATCATGCCATAAATAATGTGCTTTCAACAAGTACAATAAGTACAGAGTATAAAAAAAGGACAACCACAGCGGTACAGACCCGAAAAAACATCTGGCAAACCATTATTCTTTAAAAAAACTACCTGACTGGTTGACCAATATACACACAGACTAGGGATGCACCTGGGCCTGGCCCCGGCCCCGGCCCCGGTGGTCAGGCCCTGGTACCGACCGGGGCCAAAAATTAGCAAAATTTTGTAAATTGTTGACAGTTTTTGACCAAAATTTTGAATTTTCGAAAGTCAAAAAGTGTTACAAATCCTTTGTTTTCCCGCCGATATGAATGAAAACAACGATAGTACCGTTTGTATATCAAAAATTATTGCAAAATTAAAGTTTTGAAAATTTTCTATTTGGACCACCAATTTCCAGGCTCCTGCCCCGGCCCTGGTAGTGGCGGCGCCGGTGCATCTCTAACACAGACCATCGAACAGTAGTAGTAGTAGTTATAGGTAGTGCCCCAACGCCCGACTAATACAATACTAATACACAGAGAGCAACGCAAAAGAATAGAAAAAACCATACTTTACGTGAGCCTAGACAAAAATGAAAAAGCTGCGGCTTTTAGAACATTATAAATACAAGAAATTAATCGAGCGCTGAGAAACTTTACACAGACGGTAAAAGCATGGTATTACAGTACGTAGAACTACCGTCACTCTTTGAGTACAAAACTTTTGCAATACTCCACTCCAACGCAAAATCTTGTACACAATTTTACGCAGGTTTTGACACATCTCAAAATTTCGAATACTGACATGAAAGAGGACATAAAGTATATAAATTTTAAATGTCCAGCCAAACCAATCCTAACCATCAAAAGTTTTGACTCAAAACCACAAATTCGTATAAACTCCAATTAAAAGAGACTCTTTAAAGCTTTAAATCCTCGCAAGTGAGCACGAAATCTTTCGCCTTTTACTGTTGCTATATTAGTATTTATTATAGGAAAATCTAATAACCACCATCACCTACTTGTTGCGTTGCTTACGAACTTAGCTACTCATAAATTTAGAAATTTCTACTTAGTATATATATGCTTACTTAATCCCTTTATTCCAAAAGCTCCAGGCTTTAGAAATTTGCAATGAGATTATGGTTCAGTATGAACCCAATATATTGTAATTCAGTATCAATAATGTACACAGTTCTTCAGTTTTAGTTGTATCGTATAGGAAACATTATCAAAGCAGTTTAGCATGCTCAAACAAGTTTTTCTACGGAATTCATGAATGGACATGGCCGAATGGTTGTGCTTCAATTTCCTAATCCAAAGATTAGTGGTTCGAATCCCCGTCGAAGCAAAGCTTTTCCTGCTCCATGTTTTCACACATATATACGTAACATTGATTACGTAAGATCAAATTTGTTTATTATACATATTTAGGCCAAATCTTTGACAGACTTTGACACTTAAAAACTCCATCAGAATTCATTCAAAAAGCTCAAAACTGAAACTGAAACTGTTTACAGCGCTAGCGCCATGGAATTTGCTGCACCACGTTTTTCGGCACAAACCGCAGACTTAAAGAGCGGTTTGCCCGAAAAATTCTCAACAAATCCAAACTAATAACACCTACCTTTACAAAAAAGCGCCAGTAGTAAAGCTACAAATGACAAATCAATGACACCGTAACTCAACGAAAAAATTTGCAACATCATAGCAGTATATACAGTTAACCAAATAAGCTACCTTTAAACTAATATTTCTTATATCGAACGAAAAACTTTCATGTAATTAGACTTTAACCTGACTAACTATCCTCAAAAACATTTTTTATTTATTTGTTCTCTAACAAAACAAAATCGAAACACCATAAAATCAAAATCACTCCAAATATTAAACCAATCCAACTCTAGTTTAGTTTAGTTATCAAAAAACTTATTATTTATACGCCCCCCAAAAAGCCTCTCCACTAAAACTAAGTTGCACTGAAGCAAACAGCTTAAAATCAGATACTCAAATAGGGGGTATAGGTACGTACACATTCATAATGCACATACATATATACATACATACGCACAGACACTTCGACACACTTAGGACTACTATATCAAAGTCATAAAAACAGTCAGAAATAAATTTCAGTGTTGTGTATGCGTGTGTACGTACGTACGTGTGTACTCTCATATACATATATGTACGTACTTCTGATAGACGTACGTATATAAGTTAGTTGACTTCAAAAAATCCCTTGCTTGACAACAATAACAACACAGAGAGAAATTACAGAGAAGGCAAAAATGACTGCTCTGTAATAGAAAAATTTCGGTCTTAACACATCGTACATAGTCTCTGTAGACATAGTACTGTACCCATTTGAAGTCAAATCAGCATAATACATGCGTACAATAGATAAACCCATTGCGAAAATTTCTACAGCATCCCTGCGTTTGATGTAAACGAAAACTGTAAACAAGCGAGCTGGTTCTACTGAATTTTACAAAGTCTCCATTAAACAAAATTCAAATTTTCAAATTAAAAAATTTCAAAGTACGTATACACAGGCTAACGCTACTCTGACCTGAACTAATACAAAAACCCAGAACACATTGCTATATATACGTATGCCGGGTCTCTTGCGCAATTCCCCCCCCAGCCCTAACTTTTTATTTTTTTGACCAATAACTTTAAAATTTGGTGTGGGTGCATACTAGAGGCTGATGAATTCAAAAATTCAAAAATTTTAAAGTTTTAAAAAAATTTTAAAAATTTTAAAATTTTAGTTTCGTAAGGGGGGACCAAGGGGAACCAAAAAATTTTTTGAAAAAAATTTTGCTGAAAACTTGCAAACAGGGGTTTTCTGGGGCGCTGAGCACGAATCTGAAGTCCGTTTTTTGATTCAGCTTTTCGTTAGCTCAGTATAAGCTAAAGTTGTAAGCTTAACATGTAAGCTTATACTGAGCTAACGAAAAGCTGAATCGAAAAACGGACTTCAGATTCGTGCTCAGCGCCCCAGAAAACCTTTGTTTGCAAGTTTTCAGCAAAATTTTTTTCAAAAAAGTTTTTGGTTCCCCTTGGTCCCCCCTTACGAAACTAAAATTTTAAAATTTTTAAAATTTTTTTAAAACTTTAAAATTTTTTAATTTTTGAATTCATCAGCCTCTAGTATGCACCCACACCAAATTTCAAAGTTATTGGTCAAAAAAATAAAAAGTTAGGGCTGGGGGGGGAATTGCGCAAGAGACCCCGTATGCCTACAGTCTTATTATTCAATTATACTACAACTGAACAGACACTGAATTTCTGTTCAGAAAACGTAGCTACTGCAGGGAAAGTATTCCACTAAAATCAAGTAGTTTTTTCTACCCCCAAAGCTCAGTTGCTCCTTCAGAATATTTTTGAAATTTTAAACATTTTAAAAGTTAAAACTAAAAACTTTTAATTTAAAAAATATACTTTCTAAACATTCTTCCCTTGCCCAAAAAGATTCTACAGTCAATTTATGTACAAGACCGGCTATCAAAGATTTCACAGTACTACAGACCATATATAGTTACTTTACAAGAAGTGAAAAATACAACAATATCAAAGCCTATGTAAGAAGCAAGTTTATCAACTGTAAATTAAATTTGTGGTAGTAATATTTATCGAGCTAAATTCGCATAGACTACCTAGACTAATCTAGACTTGAACAAGCACACTTCTCTATAGGAAAAACCAGTTTTGTTTTTTGGTAATTGCCAAGAAAAACCTCAAACTTAGGCTAAGAAAAACACGGAAACATAACTACATGCATACATATATACTATCTAACCTAGCTACTCACAAAAGAACGCATATTATAGTTATCTATTGAATGGGCACCTCTAAAGCTATAGATGCCCCTATGTATCAAACCTTAGTTTATGTACGTACGTATAGCACAAAATGGATAAAAATTTGAAAATGCTGTTAAAATAAGTCAAATCGCAACTCGAAATGTCTTCATCCAGACAAAAATAGTTTCAAATTCAATTTTAAATATATGAACTAAAAAACATACCCAATTTCCCAACCATTTATACATTATGCACATGCACATAAGTATCAAAGTCCATCAACATTCTTACTGACTAAGGTCACTAAAGATATTTACAATTAATACAGCTAAAAATGGTAGCATATTCAAGAAATTCAAGAAAAAAGGACAAGTCGAAATTACGGAATTTCACAAACTTTATAAAGTATATATCTCGACTATAGTATATAATCGAAAAGTGCAAAAAGATTTCTTGCTAATTTAAAAGGGCTAAATTTAAATGTGCATCAGCTTCAAGAATTTAGCTCAAATTCAGCTATTCTTAATATATACGGGAAGGGGAGAGCAAATTCTATTAAGTTCAAGACATGTTAAGTTAAACATAGAAATGCACAAACCAAAATTGCAAAATGATACACACATAAATATATTATACGAAATCAGAGATTGTAAAAAACATACGTACGTACATAATTAACTATTCACAACAAAAATAGGCAAATTAAATATGTTGCGCAACGACAACAATAATAACAACAGCTCGTACGTACGGTTATTGGTTAAGTTAGACCACTCCAATAAAGATTATTAGGGTACAAAAATGACCTGAGATAAAATTACAGGAGTGGGGTAAGGGGGGGAGGGGGAGCACCAAAAGCTCATTGGGGTTGGGGTGGGGTGGGGCGAACCTAAAACACCACATAGCAGCCAGCATGCAAAAAATAGCAGATCAAACATATACCAATCATACAACAAAAGAAAACAGAGGGTCCATAGTATATGACAAAACTTAAGAAATTAGGGGGGAAGGGTGGGGGTAAAGTCCATTGCTGGATGCCACAAAATCTGACTAGAAAGGCTGGTAAAAACTACACCATTCAGGGTCAGACTAGAGGCAAGAAATATGGTATGGATTAAAGTACAACAAAGAGCTAATGCAGCAAATTGGGACCGAATCCAAGCAACAAGTGATTCCAGCAAAATACCACACTGCTAAAGCAGGACAGTTCCAAAAATCCAATCCACAACAAACACACCATTGCATTGGACAACATCATTGCAACAACAAAATCCCGAAAATCAGGCAGCCACGATCCCAAAACAGCCCGAAAACATCCGCCCAAAATCTCCATTCATCCTTGTTGTAGAAATCCACCAAAACACCAAACGAGATACCCATCCCATACCACATTAGTCCAATTTTGCTATCCCCTGCCCGCCCCCCCCCTGTAGGATTGAGTTAAAGTTAGAGTCCACGGTTACTGGCTACTGTTGTGTCGTCAAGGCGGGGCCAGTGGTGCGCAGGGGCAGCGGGGGAGATCCCCCGGATATGGATGACTTGGGGATGGGGGGCAAGGTGGCAGCGGAGGTGGAGGAAAGGTGACCACTCCCAGGCGCAGGGGATGAGGACAAGCTCATCAGATAGGCATTGTGCAGTCGATTGACAAACTCAGCATCCGTCTACAACAAACAAACAAATCAGCACGCATTGGCTCTCTCCTGTTTCGGACTAAAGTTTTGCCTTAGAGACTGCAGGACAGGCGTTTTCATTGATCTGTTCTTTAAGGTGCTGGTATCCTTTTGTGCAGTGCTTTTGTGGTGATTTTTCGAAACGCTATAACTTTCGCAATTTTGGGAGTTGGATAGAGCTTTATACATCGTTTTAAAGCTTACAATCTGCACATTCCGATGAGCTTACGAAACTAGCAAAATTAGCAGAAAATTGCAAAAATTTTCTGACAATATGCCAACATGTGACAGGCGGAATATAGACGAAAAATTTTTGAACATCGATTTCTCAAAACTGTAGAATCGGCCAAAATTTTTTCATGTGCCATGATATGAAGGACATGTGGGCCGAGGGACATTTTTTGGATTTGGCTGAACAAGTCTCAATACTCCAGAAAATCCGGAATATGTGCGATGACACGAAATTTTGCAAATTTGTAGTCAGCTTTCTGGCAACTGGAGAAGTTTTAGCTCAAACCGAGAAAAATCGATTTCTCAAAAAGATGTTCAAAACAAAATAATAGCAGTTTTGCGAAAATGGTTTTTCTACGAAATCTCTATCTTAAAGAAACGAATCCCAGCTAATAGGCATTGAAAAAATGTGCAATTTGACGATGTATCGATCGAGTATAAACAATTCAAAATTGTCTGTAAGGTTTAGCAGTAATTTTGAAAAAACTGATTTCTTCGAAAATGGCCATTTTTTGGCCCAAAAAGTCGTTTTTGGCTTATACTGCCTTAACCACTAGAGACAGCTCAAAGGTTGTAAAAGCAAAAATGTTCATTTTGGTGCCCTCTTTCCAGCCATAACAACCAATCCGGTGTATCGACTACGTACTGACAGAATGATGGCAAAAACGAAGACTTTCTTATCTTTACACCTAAAAATTCGGGACTGGTCCCAGAATGTAAAAGAGCACGAAAATAATGTATTTGGAAAGTTTCATCCACTTTCATAAAGAATTGAAGTCTGTAGGGTCGAATTTACATAAAGCGATACCAGCACCTCAAGCAATCGGCATAGAGAGGAGAATATGCAAGTTACGTATGCGAAAAGGAATACGTGAGTAATAATGTGAAATAGTGAAATAAACAAAGGATAGTATGAGAATTAATTATTAGTGCGTAAAACGCGTATTTCGGTTGATTTAGAAATAATGGGTTTGTTGATATCTATTGTCCATCAATCACTAATAGACACATACCCGTAAAAGATACTGAAAAGCCTGAACCATCTGGTCTGGACTCAAAAACGTCTCAATACCGCTGTGACTGTAGCCGTTCTGTAGTGGTGTACTCAAAGTCCCTAAAACAGTACAATGTACATATGTACACAAAATATAAAATTAACATAGAAGTACACGTAAACATAATGTCACATACATATTATATATTTTAACATATAGATTAATCTCTGTACACAAGTCACAAATATACACACGTTACAGTTTTGCAATTTTTAGGAGAAACTCTGGGATACCAGACAACAAAGGCACAGTCTACATAAGACATATGAATCACTGTTGTTCTCCGTACAATCTCACTCAGTTTGAAGAAGTGGGGTGAGAAGAATGAAAACTAAACAAAATACAACCCCACCCTAAAGACATTCTTTACAGAAAAAGAAGCCCCAGAATCTACCTGAGGAGCAATGCTGCAGCTCAGCAAATCCGGCAGCTGGCAGCGAAGCTGACAGCAACAGCTGTGAAGAATTCATTGGCAGCGGCGCCGCGTTGGCTGCCAGCGTAGACAGGGTCGGTAGCAGTGGCGACGAGCAGCCGACCGTCTCACAACCCGCTGTAGAAGCGGTGGTCGTAGACCACAGCGTCGTAACACTACTGTTGTTGTTGTTGTTGTTGTTGATTGCAGTAGCGACAGGCCCCAGAATGGGAGAACCACGTGTCGTTGCGGGAGCAGGTGAGAAATCCCCTCCAGACATCAGGGAGCCAAAGGAGGATACCAGAGCGACCTGACTACCGGTACCGGCGGTATTGGGTGGACTGCTGCCGGTAGCTACAACGCTAGGCTGCATGAGATCAAAGGGAGTAATCAGGGGTGGATGGGGGCACGCTACTCCACCCACACTACTGATATTGCCCCCTCCTATGGATGTTGACAGATTGGGGGGTGACTGACGACCCAGACCCAGCAGGCTGGGCAGGGACGCCGAATGATCACTAGCAACCGCGACAGTAGTAGGAGAACCAGATTTGGTGGTCATCTGAAAATAAAGAAAAGACTGAGAAATGAAAAAAGAAAATTCTTATATAAGTGGGCGCAACGGATTTGGTGGTGATGAGAAGAGAATTCTGATCTATATGTTCTTCGTGGCGTTTCATGTCTAAGAGTAGATGATTGGCCTTTACTTGCCACGGCTGCTAAATTTTGAATGTTCATGCCACCAGTTACTCGTGTCAAGTAAAAGGTAAAGGTAATCCCCAGAGAATTCTCCTACTCTTATCAGGATCTCGGGTGCCGATGCTCATCCCCGGATACGCAGCCCTTGAGCCAGGAGTCAGTGTCACCTCGAATGATGACTACAACCGTGGAGTAGGGGTCAGCTCCTCAAACCACACGGTCTCCTGTTACCTTCCCACATGAGTGGTACCCGTTTACCGACCTACATGGTTACCATTAAGGATGGATAGATGTGGGCTGCAGCCCACGGCGAACCCGATACGCATAGGCTTAGTCCTTTGCTCAAGGAGATTTGAGAAAGCTTTGCGGCAGGTGTGGGTGTCAAGTCAAGTACGGTAAAAATAGCAAAAAATCAAAAAACAAGGCAAAAGTTCAAAACCTCACCTCAGTCGCCGGCTTTCCATCTTCTACCGTATTCGCAGCATCCTTATCCTCCTTAGGTATCATCTTTATATCCGAATCCGACTTAACACTTCCCAAATCATCCGGCGTTGCGGGTCCCAGACCCCAAGTATACAGCTTTCGTCCGGCCGCCGCAGCATTTGTTGCCGTCTCTTCCCCACCATCATTACTGGCACTATTCTCCTGTTTGCTAGCCTTGGAACTATCTACAGAATTGGAAGAATCAACAACGGAGCCAGAATTAGAGCCTCCGCCGTTGTTCAGGGGTTTCTCCAGGCACCCTGTCGCCAACCCATCTTCACGCCCAGATTTTTCCGGAGGGAAGTCGAGGCTGAGCTGAACCCGGAGGGCCCGTTCCATCTCGGCCAGACTGGGCTGAGAGAGCCGGCTGGGGGTGGACCCGGAGGAATCTCCCCCTGTCGGTTCCTCTGCAGCTGTGGCCATGGACAGTCTTTGCATTAAGATGGCATCACGTTTGCTTTTGGTGACCTAAAATGAATGAATGAATGAATGAATGAATGAATGAATGAAAACAAAATGAATACACACATGTTAAAAGAGTCAAAATGGTAAAAGTCAAACGGGGAAAAGAATTGAGTAAAAATGTGTCGAAGACGTAAATTGTGAACTGAGTTGTGTTGGTTCTTCGCAAACTACAATTGTCTGTGTACGCAAGCTGCTTCTCACGATAACCTACAGTGCCCCTAAAAATATTTGGCCAAAAATACACTATTCAGCAAGTTTGGATTCGACCATACATAATCTTCATAACCTATAGCGGGCTAAAACATTTACACATATCCAAAAAAATGACGCAAAAATTACAGCCAAGAAAATCCTACGTACCGGACTATCCTTTTCCGACACCGAATAGGATCGTCCATACTTAAGACGTCGACCCCCATGCGTTGTTCCATCGTGCGACAAAACACCCGTCGGCAATTTCGGTGTCCGCGGCAGGGCCTTCCCTCCATCCGCCTGCGCAGATAACAGTTTGCGCAGCACATCAGGCATTTCACTGGGCAGTTGCGCCACCGGTGTTTTCGGAGAATCACCGTCGGCACTACCGCTACCGCCGCCGCCTGGTGAAATGATACCAAATTTGACAAATTCCGTCGAAGAGCCCTTTTTCTGCAGATGGGGTACCAGGCTATTAGCAGTCGTCGAGGGGTTGATTTTGGGAGTACCAGCGGGCAGTAGGGCCGATGAGCCACTACTGTGCTTTCGGGGCGAAGCAGAGATAACCTGGGTAACGCTGGCAACAGAAGCTGGACTCCCCGAAGACCCACCGGTGCCAGAGAACAGTTCACTGACCGACAGGGAGTGGACTGGTAGCGGGGGAGCCGTCGGAGCTGGAGTAGAGGGCATGGCGGGCCCGGGTGGCACACTGTTGCCACCGCTGCCACAGGTAACCGGATAGGCCCCGGGCGAAGAGAGCACAGCTAAGGTGGTCGGGACCGGAACCATACCACCACGAGTGGTGGCGGCGGAAGAACCAGAACCGGAACCAGAGGAGGAGGAAGAGACGACGGGACTTTGAGCCACCTTTACGATGGCAGCCGGCGGACGACCACCGCCTGTTGTGCCGGTGCCACCAGGACTGGTGCTGGAGGAGGCAGTGGTGGTGGACGCTGAACGTCCGTTTCCAGAACGGGGCTTCTAAAACATACAAGAATAAAAATGTTTCCTATGGATCATGAAAAATGCAATATGGGTGACATTAGGTTTTAAGCGGACAGAGGACTAGGTTTTAAAACGTCAATATGGGAGGGGCAGGTCAGAGGCGTATCCAAGACTTTGAAAAGGAAGGGGTTTTGATAAAAATTTACTGAAAAGGGGGGGGGTTGATAAAAAATTTACGAAAAAGGAGTATTGACAAAAATTTATACTTTTGTAAGGAGTAGTAGGACCCCCCCCCCCCCCAATTTATCCCTGCCATGTGTAAAACGCAAATTATTCAAAAGACTTTCGCGCCCTCGGCGCCATCTTAGTTTATTGTACCATCATAATTCGTGTTTGGTGCGCCAGAATGAGAACCAAATACCCTATTGGTGAGGTTTTGCCAGCTTCTGCATCCGTTCCGTACGTGAAAACGAGGTGGGCCTCAGGTATTTTTTAATTTCAAAGAATGCTCTGTAGAACAATTCACAAAGGTCACGAATTAGAAAAACTACTGGCGGTTGCGTCCCCTAGACCCACCCCCAATGTTTGCATTCCCCCTCGCGAAAGTGTTTTCTGCGGACGCTAAGTCAGTGCTACTGACACTGTACGGACTATTCCATTTGCTCATTCAAAAAATTAGCGGATGAATAAACGGTGGTAGGTAAGTTATTAGGAAGTAGGAACACATCCGCCCACAACACTCTGCCCGCCCAGTCAGAGTCTGTAGACAGAATAAATTATACATCATCAAAGCAGCACTTGCTACACTAAATTTCTACTGTAACACCTCTTTTACCGTTGTGGGCACAGAATTGACATGCTTAGCATTGGCCAGTAGGGCCATCAGTACTCCATTCTGATCCATCGGAGAATTGCCGTGGTTGGGACCGTTGGGATTCACCAGTTTTGACGAAGACTTGCCGGACGGAGTGGTCAGTAGTTTGTGTCCTCCGCTGACGCCGCCTCCAGTAATCCTATCCGTACGATTGATATGCTGATGATTAAGGGACAGAGTAGTGTTGGGAATATGAGTGGGAGTGATATAACTATCCAATAACCTACAATTAATACAAAAATAAACATATACATATACATATATACGTATATAACTAGGGATCGACCGGAACTGAAACCAGCTCGTTAACCCTACAAAAATTGAACATTTTTCCTCACGCTTTGGACAATTTTTGCACAATTTTTCGCATTTTTTGTAGCTACTAGAACCCTGTAATGACGTTCGAATTGTATTCTGTATATTATTATTCAATGCACGAATATGCAATTAGCCATTTATGAGAATTTTGACTTAGTATGTACGTATATATATAGGCTTAAAACTTTAATTATACAGCACGATATGAATATTACGTATTATATATTTTATTTATATTATAATTTATTCGAGCACAATGTCGATACAACACAAGTCGTATATCTTTAATTACTCCGAATCTCAATGACTGATTTAATCGAATGAAAGTTGACTTCTAAAAGAAATTTATCGGCAAATAAAAATTAATTTCTTAAATAGTTAAGCTGAGCATTAATTAAATAGATAGAAATTGATTCCACGAAATATCAGCGAGCATAAAAACTGTTCTATGAGCTTTCGGCAAAATAAGCCAGAAACACGTTTAGGTTCTTATCTCATTTACCTGACAATTTCTAGTCATAATCACACATTTCATTTAAGTTTTACAAGTGCTCCAAGAAAAGTTGCAGCATCTTCAATCTTCAAAACAAGGAATAAAAAATTCATCGCTCGAAAATTATGACACCATCGACCTGCTTAGAATATA
>JASAND010030556.1:0-15440 GCA_030248195.1 Trissonchulus latispiculum | reverse complement strand
TGGTTCCGGTCGGCTACAGCGCCGGCTATAGCGCCTCCGCGCCTCTCCCTCCTCCACCCCCTAGCGCCTCCGCGCCTCTCCCTCCTCCACCCCCTAATCCCTCAGCGCCTCCGCGCCTCAGCACCTCAGCGCCTCAGCACCTCAGCACCTCAGCGCCTCAGCGCCTCTCCCTCCCCCTCCTCCCCCCCCCCCCTAAAACTACAGTATTTGCTGACCCTTTACTACTTATGGTAAAGCACAATGATTCTAACACTGTATATTAGTGATGTGCGCTGAGAAATTTGCCCGCTCCAGAGCTCCGGCCGGAGCGGGCTGTCGGAGCACCGGAGCTCCGGAGCGGAGCTCCGACTATTGGTGGAGGCAAAATTGTAAAAATTTCGGTTTAAGCTGAAATGTGGTTGTTTATTCAATTAGAAGCATGCCTACTCGCTTATCGCCTAACTGTTTATTTTTACATTCTGATTTCTTTGCTACGTACATACGAATATACATTGGTCAGCTGTATTTTTGATCTGAAATAAATAGCTTTTGACAATATTACACAAAATTTTTGGGTTTGACAGGTTTGATGAAAGCAAAGAAAACAGCTACATATGTTGAAAGTTTAACGGAAATGTAGTTAATTGAATAAGTAACAACAAGTACGAAATTTAAAACTTTTAAGGAATCAATTCTTAGATGTATTAGAATTGTATTTAATTTTTTATAGATTTGGCAATGTATTTAAATTGTCTCCAGAAAAAAGAACCGTCTTGAGAAGTATCAGAACTTGAGAAATTGGAAACATTTTTAAAAACAGTAGTTGGACAACTATAAAATTCATTACAGTCTTGCGTGTTGTAAGGAGAAATCGTGGAGTTAACAGAAAAATCATACTTCGAATTTTTCTTAGCACCTTCAAAGCTTGCAAAAGCCTGCTCCGGGTACCCGGAGCTCCGGAGCAGAAGGCCGCTCCGGAGCAGAAGGCCGCTCCAGAGCACAGAAAATCGGAGCTCCGTCGGAGCGGAGCTATGTACGTATACACTGGTTGTCCCATTTCTGTTTCTGTTGACAGGAATTATATATATATATATATATATATATATATATATATATATATATATATATATATATATATATATATATATATGCTTCGAAAAGTAAAGTTTTTGAAAGTTTTTCAGATCAAAACTTTCACAATTATCAAAAATATCTGAGTTTAGTCTGTGTGCCAAGTTTCGTCATCATATATTATATACTGTTAAGGTGGTGATTCCTTTTGGGGACATCAACATTGAACCGTTGTTAATCATTCATTTCAAGGAATTAAGAAGCCATTTTTATATCGAAATAGAGCTTAATATTTTTTCGTTCTAATGAATACAGTGAACATAACTTTAGTTCTTGGAAATTATTTTACTGCTTCGAAATAATTTAATTTTCCGGATTTTTTGCAGAGTAAAGCAAATTTTTTTGTGAGACGTCGACCATATCACTCGATTCCACTAACAAATAGCTGGGGACCCTTTTTTAATTATTATGAAACCGCTCTTCGTTATAAAGAAATTAACTAAAATGTATGCGCAACCTGGATTTTGCCTACTTTTTCAAACTTTGGCAAGCAATCACTTTAGCTCAAAAGCAGCAATCGGGGCAACTAAAAAAGGGTCCCTGGGTATTTTTATGTAAAACACGTCCAGTAAGTGGCAACCCTCTAGCTTGCATAGTAAATGCTCCACAATCGCTGGAAAAAATTTGGTCATGTTTTTGCAAAAACTACATTTTTAATGACAGCAGCGTACGGGATAGCACTTAGAAGATTACAATGCCATGAATAATCGGCCCCGGCGAGACCTTCAAATTGACACCCTTAGTTTAATTTTACGGCTTGTGTAGATCAAGATATGGTGGATTGTTTGATTTCTGCAAAAATGACAAGTTTTCAACGCCAAAATAAGAAAATCAGCTATATCTCACTATAGAGAAAAGCTAGAAAAGTGCTTCAAAAAGCAAATATGTAGAGCTCAACAAGATCTTTCGAATGAATACAATCATAGCTATACAGCTACTGTCTAATTGTTAAAAATCTGCAAAAACTGTCCTGAACGGAGACGTCGAAGTTTTGAAGCGGGATTGCGCGGAGGATGTCAGAATGCTAAAAGAACTTATTTTGCAAAGTTTCATCAAATTTCATCCTGATTTGTGCCGTCAACCAATAATATGTGCCCAAAAGGAATCACCACCTTAAGAAGTAGCGCCAATGACGAGTTACAGCGGCGATGTTTTACCGGTTTCTCAGTTTTTTCAGTTTTTCATCGGTCATTTTACCGAAAAATGAATTTGGTATGCGAAAAAACCTCAATGCATTATCTTGTGGTGTGTCTCAACAAATGTGGTTTTTCATCAGTTTTATTCCTGTACTCTGACTAACTATAAAATATAGAAAATTGCTGTTTTTACGAAATTCAATTACAGAAATTAATGACAAATGACAAATATTAGTGGATAACTACAATGATATATATAGATATATAAATAAATAAATAGATAAATATATAAATAAACAACATCGACCATACATACATACCAAATAAAGCAGAGATGACTGGAGTGGAGAGTGCATCAGGAATTGTGAAGGGCATGGATAATCCAGTTAAACTGTAGAATAAAATCATGCAAAAAGATTTCTAAAGCTGTACTATTTAAAAGTAGTATATGCAAACCTCCACTTGTGCAGCTTTGGAAAATAACGTTGCATGAGGTGAATATATTGTTTATATACGTGGACCCTCCGGATCATGCTAACAATTCCAAAACACCTAAACACAAACCAAAATTAGTATATACACAAGGTCAATATTATTATTATTATCATTTTGGTGGAGGTTCCCCCATACGCATGCATAGGTGTAAAGAAGATTCCGGGTGGGGGAGGCTCCCCCAATTTTTTCAAGTCCAAAATAAGGTGACTACTAAGTCAGAAAGTAATACAGTTAAAAACGTGTATTTCTCGCAATAATAAATCGTTTATGACAAATATTTGGACTTCTTTGAAAGTTTCTGTAAAATTTGCCCTGAAAAACAATAAGAAGTTTGCCCCAAATTTTGGCCATCGCGCTCTCCAACTCCCCCCCTGCTCCTGCTCCCCACTCTCCAGTTAGGGGGGCGTTAGGGTTAGGTGTAACGGGGATTTGACCTCCCCCAACCAACCCCCCACAAGTTTTCTATTTTTTGACGAAAGTTGCATTTTCAGTCATTGCTAATGCCAAAAAATATCCAACCATGAAGTAATTTTAACATTAGACAGGGGTTTTAAAGCTGGAAAACTTGATAGCCAACATGAACTGTTAAAAACGTGTATTGCTCGTAATAATAAACACTTTACAGACAAAAGTTTGGATATTTTTGAAATAAACTTGCAATATTTACCCTAAAAACACCCTGTCAATGTTTTGCGCCGTCGGCGCGACTACCTTTCGCCCCCCCCATTGGCATAGGTGTGGCTGGCGACACACAGGTGGTCTGGCATTTGGGGGAGGTTCATCTATTATCATTCATCTATTTATGGTTTCGATTCTACCGTCCGTAGTCCGTCGTACTCCGCGTATACCTTGGCTGCTTTGCTTCAACTTGTGTTCAATCTAAGCCTGTGATTAGCTAACTCTCAGTTTAATTCACTGTGCATAAAATTAACATCAAATTGTCAGAATTTTAATGAAATAACAGCAATTGATTCCAATGTTTCTGGGGGTGTGCCAAATTCATACAAGCAGCATGGTGCGTGTGCTTAATTCCTAAGTACTTTTTATTTCATTAGAAAGAGTATACAAAAAATCTTGGGCGGTGCTAGCATTTAGCTGACACCGCCCAAAATTCAAAATTTAAATTCAGATTTGTAGCCAAACTAGGGCTGTGCAAAAATTAATTCTTGCAATTATGAGCTGTGCATAATTCGTGCATAATTCCTGAATAGTTACTATCTTGTCGTGCTACATGGGCGGTGCAAACTAAAAACTTAATGATGGTGGTGGGGGGGAATCTAAAAAAGGGGGGGTTCCCCAAAGTTCCGGGGGGCCCAACCCAAATCCCCGCTACACCAATCCCTATGCCCACGCCCAAGTCTTTCTCAAGGTACACCTACATATGGGGTCGACCACCAAGATTTACCCCTCCCCAGATCCAAAGTTCCAGGAAAACTATGTATATATGTAACATGACACTTAGGTACAAATTACTACGTAACTACGTAACATATAATCTATGAAATACGTACAAACTTTAACGTAGGTATATAATATTCTTCTTGTCTTCTCTTTGTCGCAGCGCGATTTTAGCACGCTGCATATAATGGCATATAGCAGCTGCTGTTGCTGCTTGTGTAATATATAGCAAGCAGGCTGCTGCTTCCGCGTGCTATATATAAGGCTGCCTGCTGCTGGCATGACGAGCTAAACCCATTGGCATGACGAGCTAAACACTTTACAGCAATTAGTTGGCTCCATGTCTAACACCATTAATGGCTACTTACCCCCAGGTTCTAGTTGCCCCTCGAGTTCTGGTAAAAGTAATAGCACATATACAGCAGCAGTTACGCTCAAAGGGGAAAACACTGCTGTATACCCAGCATCAAGTTCGGCATTATTATCAAACTCCGCTAGTTGCGGCCGTATTCGTAGCTCACGACTCGCTAATTATCAAAGTTCACCTCCCTGTGGCCAGCAAAGATGCTGAATTGGAAGTGTGGGAAGCAATTCCGATCCAAATTCCTGTAGGCGACAATCTTTTCGGGAAGATTAATCTACAGAATCCGTACCTAATGTTAACGGCAGACCAAAACGAATACGCAGTAATCTCCTATCTGCAACTCAGTCAGTGCAGAGGAGAGTGGCGTAAAAGGTGTCAGAATTTGTTTCCGTTAGTGCGAAAAGAGATCACTACCTGCTTGAGTGCCCTGTTTTTCAATATGTTAGTTTCTGTGATAGAACGAAGCTGTGAAGTCACATATCCCGTAACAAAAGCATGAATGCTGTAGTAAATGTTGACCCACTTCACGACCGTTGGTTTATTGGCGTAGTAGACGCCCGATGGATTCTCTTTTGCGATGGTCATCCGCCGCGAGTGGTACGACCATGCGCTCAGTGTATGATTACCCTGCCTTGTGGGTGTGGGTTAACCATGGGATCTCTAACTATCCCCCCACAAGTACTGAACTGTGTAAAGCAGAATAAGGCCGTGATCGAAAGTATGTTGTATCCTAATGGGCTAAGTTTCGTATTACCGGTAATTGGAAGAGCTAGGATTAATGGGAGCTTGTTACCGGGGAGTAACGATGAGTTTCGGAATAATACACCTGTAAAAATTGTTTTTGATAAAGAACTAGAAAACGAAAGTATGTCCCAGATTGTTCGGAAATTATCGGCAGACCAGAGTAAATTTTCCGAGACCAATAAAATTTTGAAAGAAACTGTTCAGGGTCTGCTGTTCGGGGCAAGTAACAGTGACCAAAATTGGTGGAATTATGGTCTACTGATCGCGCAGTTAGTACTTTTTCTAGTTTTTCTTCTAATGTATCTCCGGACTCCGATTCAAAAGTTTCAATGGCCCCAGGTACCTCTGGTCTGGCGTGATAGGAAAGGACAGCCGGTGGAAAGTTGTAAACAGGAGGCACTGTGTCATGAAGATGAATCCTGTCCGCAACAGACACAGAATCAGTGCGACGACTCTGCGGAGGGTAAAACCTTAATTTGGACTTAAACGGACACCCCGACTCCTTATCTGTGCATATTGAAACGTGCTACATATATGTATATACCAATGTATTTACTCCCATTCGTTTTTTTAGATTTTGGTGTAACTTAATCTTGCTACTTATTTACGTACTCTGTATAGATTAAAGTTCAATGTGATATTACATGGACGCCTGTCGTTATGGCAAGGTTTATTTCTGATGGCCGACTTAGTTAAATCCCGATGGACCAATTTTTGTAAGCTTGATTCTAAGTGGAAGGCACTCAAAAAGGATCTCTCAAAACGTAAATTGCATTGCGAAAACGTAACGCTGCTTTAAAAAATTATATTGCTGCCCGATCTAGAGGTGGTAATCAACCTTTGAAACCGTTGAAGACTGACACTGAGCCGCCTTCAACTTCAGACCGTCGAAAACGTGCCTTATCGTCTTCAAGTAACAGTTCCTCTTCGACGGACAACTCTAGCAGTCGAGCAAGCAGGAGTAGCTCTACTTGTTCATGCTCCACATCTAATTGCTCCAGGCGTGCTAGTCCTGTGCACTCGAACCTTGAATCTTCCAAAGGCTCAATCACTGGTCGTTTCAAGTGCTCTAAGCAGGCAGTTGAAACCCCTAATTCGCGCGAACCAAACCATCCTCCCGTCAAACCTAGCGCAAAGCGCCCAGAAAAACGTAGGAGAATCCTGCTGCTTGAGGACGGCAGTAAAAATTCTCAGCCCTCTGGACAACCGCCTTCCCATCCGGAAACTTTCAAGTTTGCAAAGTTGTCTCAGAAGTATCGCCAGCAAGTGTTGTCTGACATTCGACGTTTCAGACAGTGGCAAGAAAATGCTTCCCTCGGGTTAGGATACAATACAATTATTGATAACGCAGGTGTACAGTCGTTTATTGGCACTTGTTTGGCTACGTATTGCGCGCAAGGATATGCGCCCCTATTACGTCAAACATGAAAGATTTTTTGGAAAGACGACTTCACCGACTAGTAGCGTTTTGGAATGCCCCCCAACCGTTGTTTCGTAATTAATCGTGATCCAGACCGTTCTGTTTAACGTTAAAGTGCGGTGCATCTTCTGTTTAGAAATTTTGTTTTAACAATATGTTTTCATTATTTAAAGAGCCTGAACTGTCTCTTCTTTTCCCCCACCAGTATGAACCCGTAGCAAATCTATATTTGACTTATGCCCTAAAACGAGGACAGCACTCGTCCGACTTGTCTCCGTTTGCAGAGGCCTCAGATGAGTTCGAAGTGCTGGGTTCCTTTGACTCTGTGTTTACCGTATTTTTTGGATTCCCGACACCCATTTTTCACGTATGACGCAGAGCTGAAGCTGTATCCGAATACGTTACACAGTTTGCGTCGATGTGTATCTCCGTTAGATTGGTGTGACGCTTTCAAATATTATTTCCCAGATTTCAGATCTCGAATATGCTCACCACGTATACAAGTTAGACGGCCAGCCTTTAGGGTCCGCATGGATTGCAGAGCACCCTCGGAGTTTGGTGTTGACCCTATTGTTTTGGTGCAAGTGGAAGGGTTATTCGGAGGATCGTCGGATGAAAAAATATGCTAACCTAATCGCTAAGACCATTGGGATCAACACCGTGCCGGAGTGGCCTTTGCCTGACAGCAGCAAACCCTATTTTATTCCTCTGAAAGACTTGGTAAATTCTGCTAAGTTGCGATCATATGGAAATTGTCTCCAATGCTATCGTAAGCGCTCGCGTTCAATCTAATCCCCATATTTGTCGACATACCTATATATTAGCGCGTACCGTATACCCTAGCATTATAATTGGTCGTATCCTAATTACTTCATTCTTTAGCGTCTTACGTATCTGACTATTTAATCCCTGTGACCGTTTGTATATATCCATATATAATTGTACCTATATGACTATATATTATATAGCGTGTAGAGTGCTGCTTGGTAGAACAGCAGCTTGGAGGCTAATAGATTCCGTCCCGGAGTGTATATAGCACCTATACATATATATCCGCATTTAATTTATATCTGCATTTAGCATATCTCTGCATATCATATCGCGTTTACGTAACTGCGTTTAATCTATGTATACGTAATAACTCCTACAACTTGTCATCTTTTATCGCGGCAAAAGTTAGCGAAATCGCAATCTAACTTTAGAAATGCAGTGCTGAAATGTGAAACCTTAGACTTTTACTCGTGACTTTACTAGACGTCTACTGCAAAAAGTTGCAAACTCTGTTTTTGCCTATTTTTGCCAGTTTAATCCTAAGTTCTTGCTTGGCGCTGTGCGTAGTGAGACACCTCTGCCAAGCTAGTTTCGGTTGCCTGCTTTCTAAACTTTTACGAAAAATGATTTGAGTTTACTTTGATTACTGGACCCTTTTGATTTTTTTACATTTATGAGCGCCACTAGTGGACATTCGGCATCCCAACATCCAGCCGCGGAATTTCCCCCGCGGGTTTTGTGCATAGTGGACAACCTACCGCAGCAGCGGGCCATCAGTCGTTATGGGATTATATGGTTGGTTATTTAGACGCTTTGAACAATGTTTTAAACTGGACTAGTCAGTCCGTATCGGCTTTTGTGGGACAAATGTCCTTTTTCTTTAATGGTCTAATGCATCCTGCGGTAATTCCTTCGTACCCTGGGCCTCCACAGGCCAGTTGCCCATCTGCTCAGATTCCAGCGGTCGCTCCTGGATCTGCGCTGCCCTGCGTTCCTACCGCTGTGCGGCCGGTAGTTGGGCAGCCGCAGGTTCCCGTGTCTAACGCCGACGGCCCTAACCAGGACCTGCCCCAGGTGAGCCCCGAAACTACTCCTAAGCCTTCCCTAACCTTAGCGTATGAGCCTACTGGTGCGATTCGTAATCAGTACCCTTCTAAAAGATCGTCTGCATTTCACCCGTATAAGCGGCAGGACTATCGCTGCCCGGTACCAGGTTGCTCTGGTGCTCGCAGCCTTTCCAAGGGGAAACATCATCCACTTATCAGCGTTGTCCGGTTCTAAAAACTGCGGTGGAACAGGCTGGGATGAACTTTGAGGAAGAACTGCGAACGGCCCAGACGCAAGAAACGCTTGGAGGATTGCCTGTAAATTTCTTTAAATTTTTTCAAGGGCCCTCTACGGCCTAATGTACTATTTATACGAATTCTTGTACAGTCGGAGTATAATTACATTTTATTTGACAGTATTCTATTATTGACTTTGCGTGTGTGCCTTATAATCGCTATTTAATCTTGCATATTTTATTCTGTATTGCTGGACGCTCACTGGACTCACTTACTTTGTTTGTACTTCACTTATTCTTTGGTTGTATTCTTTGGTATATTCATGTACTTTGATAATGCTATATTTGACTATCACTGATTTACACCAAATGTGGTTAGCAAATGGTTAGCAGATTTGCTGCTAACCACTTGGTTAACTAGAAGTTAACCACAAACTATTTTGCACCAAATGTGGTTAACTTAACCACTTGCTAACCAAATGCTAAGCAAGTGGTTAACATGTGGTTGGCTAACCCTGCTCTGGAGCAGGGTTAACCACGAACTTGCAGTGAATTTTCAGATTCTGGCAAGAAACTTACAGACCAAACCGTAGAACTAAGAAAGAATAAGCGGAAAGTATATTCATGTTGGAGTATATATAGGCTAACATGTTGAAGTGATTCAATATTTTTGCGTGATTTATGTGTAAGGTTGGTATGTATGGTTGGTATCGTTGGTTTAAAAGTTAAAACTATCTTCTATTGCTCAAATCGGTAGTGTTCTTGAAAGGTAGTTGTATTCGAATTATAATTTTTGTGGAGTTGATCACAAGATGTCGCTGCTTTTATATGACCTTTATCTTTTACCAATTGCATAGTGAAGTTTTGTCTCACGAATGTTTTGAACCTGCTTTATAAGTAATTATAATAGTTCGTTTTCGTATAGACAGAAGGCACAAGATCGGAATTATATAGAAACACGACACTGAAGTGTTTAATAGTGAGTGAAGCCTTTTAAAATTTCACAGTAATTTATTGGACAAACGAGTGCAGCGGCGTAGTCTGATTGGTTCAGAGAAGTCCCGCCTCAAGCTCCTGCTAACCATTTGCTAACCATATGGTTGACTAACCATTTGCTAACCACATTTGGTGCAAGGAAGTTGCTGCTAAGCAAATGGTCATGGTTAGCAAATGGTTAGTTAACCATTTGGTTAGCGAATAAGCAAATGGTTAGCCACATTTGGTGCAAACGGCCGTATACGAACATTGGCTCTACGAATGTTGGTTCTACGAACATTCGATCTTTTGTAATTGTCTAGGACTATAGTTATTCGTATATTCCTTGCTTTTGTAGTAACTAGTTGCTGTAGTTCCAATATATTATCAGCATATATTCTGCAGATTCCTAGGAAACCTGTTTTCAGCTATTGCATGCCGTTAGCGCTTAGCGTATCCATTGCAAAAGTTTTCTCACCTGACGTAAGTGGTCAGCTATGTTCTCTTGCCATCAAATGTCTTAAGCCCCTGCCCCACTGAAATATTTCTCACAGCCATACGTGAGTGACAGTGTCGAAACTCCCGTAAAAGCGAGGACGCTTTCTTTCATTAAGGGGGAGAAGTGTAACATGACACTTAGGTACAAATTACTACGTAACTACGTAACATATAATCTATGAAATACGTACAAACTTTAACGTAGGTATATAATATTCTTCCTGTCTTCTCTTTGTCGCAGCGCGATTTTAGCACGCTGCATATAATGGCATATAGCAGCTGCTGTTGCTGCTTGTGTAATATATAGCAAGCAGGCTGCTGCTTTCGCGTGCTATATATAAGGCTGCCTGCTGCTGGCTGCAGCTGCATTAGCATGTAGCATATAACGTGTCAATAATCATTATATGCTGTGTGGAAATCCTTAGCTGGATTAGCACGTAGCATATAATGGGTCGGCAATCGTTATATGCCATGTAGGAAAGTTTAATGCCTTTGCCAAAAATTAAGTGATGAGTTATTAATAGTTTCTCTGGGTCGTCAACTTGTTGACGCAAATTGGAGGCTCCTAAAAAGTATAACCTTTTTGAATTCCTGGAATTAATCAGAAAAATAGCGACTTTTCGGGTTTCTTAAATGTCAGCCTTCTATTTTTGGGTGGTTCTTCGAAATGTCACGCACCTGCAGAAAAGTATAAATACTCGGCACAATTAGTCCTACTCAAGTCAGTTTGGCTCGGTTCAGTCAGTCAAGTCAGTTTGGCTCGGTTCAGTCAGTCAAGTCAGTTTGGCTCGGTTCAGTCAGTCAAGTCAGGTTGGGTGCGGTTCAGTCAGTCACCCAGGCACTCCGTCTAAGCGAGTCTGTGTGTTAAAGAGTTGGTTGGTTGTTAAGCACGAGGTCTAGGCGTGGTTTGTCCTATTTAGTTAGGTTAAGTTCGACTGCGTGGTAGTCAGTCGGTTTGGGTTACTGGAAGTGACAGGCGACAGCCCGGAGTTAGTGACTGTCTGTCTGTCTGTGGATACCGCTGTGCGGCTGTGTAAGTGCTACCTAAGATTTTCGGTTGTGTCGTGTCGTGGAAGTACCGACGTAGGTATTTGTAGTTGATGCTTTGTGTCAGGTTGCGTTTGTATTTTGTGAACCTGTGAATAGCTGATTAAAAGAAATCTGTGGTAGTTGTATGTAAGCCTTCTCTTCCTGGTAATCGGCTACGAGTCTAAAATAGCCGGTTACATATACAGGGTATTTTTTAGGGAATATTTTCCGGCCCCCCCCGGGCCCGGGGGGGGAGGAAGAAATTTTCGGGGGGGGGGGAAGATTTTTTGGCAAAAATGAGCCAAAAATGGTATTTTTTGGCGTATTTTGCATGGTGAAACGCAAAAAGTTCTCAAAAATGCCAGGATTTAAGCTAAAAATGGCTATTTCTTCGAAAAACTTTCCGGCGAAGCCGGAAAATATTTGAAGATTGGCCTATTTTTAGTAAAAATTTGGGCCTCCAAAAAATCCCGGGGGGGGGAAGCAAAAATCCGGGAGGGGGGATTTCGGGGGGGAAGGAATCTTCGGGGGGGGAAGGTCAATTTCGGGGGGCCCCCGCCCCCCCCCCCGCGTAAAAAATACCCTGTATATACCCCATAGTTTCCTTGGGGGGTGGTGGCGGTGGGTGGATTCAGAGATTTTGGTCGCCGAACTTTAGTCCAAGTGACCTCAAGTTTCATTAGTCTCAATACGACTCAAATTTTTTAGGCCATCATTCAAAAATTTAGGCCATTTTGTAAATTGTAAAATTTTAGGTTGCGCGCTATTTTGCGCAATGTTAAAATTACAGTTATATATATATATCATGTATTCATGGGCTAAAAATCGCTGTTCAACAACAAAAATAGCCATCACCACTGTTTAACACATAGAAAAACTACGTTTTTACCTTAAAGTGACGGAAACAGAACCTTGTTAGCATCATAGGTGTGGTGTAACGGGGATTTGGGTTGGGGGCATAGTTTCCTTTAGGGGGGGGGGGGGTTAGGGGGGGGGGGGTTGGGGGGGTATCCCCCCCAAAATTTTTGACCAAATTTACCCCCCCCAGATTTTTTGACTTACCCTCCCCCAACTTTTGGCTAACCCCCCCCCCCCACCCCCCCTCCCAACGATTTTTGGACCCAAAAAGTTAGCTAAATTTGGTCGAAAAATGGTCATTTTTTGAAAAATTTTTCTAAAATTTTGACCTAAAATTGCTTTAAAACGGTGCAAAAGCGCCTAAAACGTTAAGAACAAGCCTTATTTTGATGAAAAAAGGGCTAAATTACAGAAAATTTTGCATTTTTTGGCCATTTTTCGAAATTTCTGAGGTCCGAATTCTGGGGGGGGGGGGGTTTGGGGGGGGGGGGGGGGGTACCCGTACCCCCATCACATTTCGGAGGTCGGCCAAGATTTACCCCCCCCCCAGACCCAAAGTTCCAGGGAAACTATGGTTGGGGGGGCCCTCCCCCGAAAATTTGGGGGGCCCTTTTTAGACCCCCCCACGACCCCCCCCCCAACCTCCCCCCCAAAAATTTTTCTATTTTTATGTCAAAAATCGCATTTTCAGCCATTGCTAATGCAAAAAAACATTCGACTATGAAGTAATTTTGACATTAGACAGGGGTTTTCAACTCGAAAACTTGATTGCCAAATGTTTCTAAGTCTAAAATAAGGTCAATATTGAGCCTGAAAGTCATAAAACCGTTAAAAACGTGTATTTCTCGCAATAATAAACACTTTAAGCCAAAAATTTGGACTATTTGGAAAAATTTTGCAGAATTTACCCTAAAAATGCCCAATTTCTGGACAATTTTTCGCGCCGTCGGCGCGACTACCTCCAGTTGGGGGGGGGGGCGGGGGCCCCCAAAATTTGGGGGGGTTTGTAAAAATGGCTGGGGAGGGGTTACCGGCACTTATGTAGATGGGGGGACAAAAATTTTGCCTTGGTCCCCCCTTATGATTCGAAAAAAATTTTTTGTCTCCGATTTGGCTGAGAAGTTGCCCTTAGGGTAAGTCGAGGTCGCTGATTTCAAAAATCGAATCGAGAGATCGATCCGATGAATCGATCGATCAGTAGAATCGATCGATCAAAATCGATCAAAAAATTTTTTGTCTCCGATTTTCGCGAAAAGTCGTCTATAGGGTAATTCGGGGACGCTGATTCCGAATCTACAATCGAAATTTCATGAAAATCAATCCTGCGCTCGCAAAAATCGATTTTCATCGATTTTTCGAAAATTCGTCAATAAGTCGATTTTGACAGCTCGGATCGAAATTTCGACTGCAGATTCGGAATCAGCGCCCCAAAATTACCCTATGGACGACTTTTCGCGAAAATCGGAGACAAAAAATTTTTTGATCGATTTTGATCGATCGATTCTACTGATCGATCGATTCATCGGATCGATCTCTCGATTCGATTTTTGAAATCAGCGACCTCGACTTACCCTAAGGGCAACTTCTCAGCCAAATCGGAGACAAAAATTTTTTTCGAATCATAAGGGGGGACCAAGGCAAAATTTTTGTCCCCCCCATCTACATAAGTGCCGGGGTGACCCCCCCCCATAGGTGTGGCTGGGCAAAAAATCTGGGGGGGGGGGGAGGGGGTTCCGACGGAGGGTGAGGGGAGGGGACCCCCCCTAAATTTTCGATTTTATGCCATTTTTGGCCACTTTTTGGCCAAAAATCTGGGGGGGAGGGTACCAAAAATCTGAAAATCTGGGGGGGGGTCGCCAAAATTTGTCATTTTGGTGGGGGGGGGGGGTCGCTCCCCACCTCCCCCCCCCCTAACACACCTATGACCCCCCAATTACACCTATGGTTAGCATAGGAATAGGAGCGTACGTACGACAACACTATATATATGTTAATGAATTATATAATGAGTTTTTAATGAAAATTAAAACAAGCAGGAGCATACGAGTTTAGAGAACCAAAGAATGAAGAAAATTAAACTAACAGAAATTAAGTTAAAACTACTAAAAAACTATGTATATAGCATTTCTTTGATGAAATCTTTGTAACAGTAAATGGAATTATAACTTGAATGTGTATTTACAAGTAGGAAAAATGCTCCTTGCAGTCGCATGTAAAATGCAATATGAGCTATGAGGGTCAACATTTAAATGTGTCAAGGACATGATTTAAAACGTCTAATATGAGCCAGCATCTAAATCGGTAAAGGACAAGATGTAACTGGCTAATATGAGCCGCTACGTTTCTCTTGGGCTCATATTGACGCTCGCTGCCGTGGTTTCAACGGCTTAACATCACGACATCATACCATTTTGCCTACAGACTTTTTACTTTTATTCCCAACTCTTTGAACAAATCCTCACCGTTTTGCGTAATATCAATAGCTTCATGTAATGTTTGGTTACAGATGTCCTGCCTGAATCTAATTTCGCCAGCCCAAACACCGAATTTAAGGTATCTGAACACTTTACACAGCTAAAGTTCTCCCCTTTAAAGTTGAATTATGTGGTATATATTTGGCATATACCAGTTTTGAAACACTGAAATACTAGAAACAAATGTATAAAGCTCCTGTAAACCGGTATAGTCTTCGCTATCGGCTCACTGTACATAGCATTTATACAACAAAATACACAACTGATCTGTAAAAATTTGATGTGTGCTTATCCACGGTGTCGTACGATTGACTTTACTTATTGTATCAATAGCACACGTATGTCAGGACAATTATGCATACGTATATGCGAATTTGAAAAGTGCAAAAGAGTTAACTCAACTTAGTATCTCATATTCCTCGCGTCAATATGAGCCCAAGAGAAACGTAGCGGCTCATATTAGCCAGTTACATCTTGTCCTTTACCGATTTAGATGCTGGCTCATATTAGACGTTTTAAATCTTGTCCTTGACACATTTAAATGTTGACCCTCATAGCTCATATTGCATTTTACATGCGACTGCAAGGAGCATTTTTCCTACTTGTCCTTCTTCCAATTTTTGGGAGCGCCGCCTTATTCTGGCTTATTTTTAGGCCAAAATTTATGGGGGGGGGCGATATGGGGGGGCTCAAAGTTGCCCCCCCCCATCGATGGGGGGGGGCTCACCAAAAGTGGGGGAGCATATTTTTGGAATTCCCCATGCCCAACAACCTTTGTATGCCAAATATCGGCCTTCCAGCTATCTCCAGCGGCTTGAACCAGGAACTGGTTCAACTTTTAACCAGTTGAACCAGATCTGGCCAGCCATGGGTCGGATCCCCAAAA